>JANHZU010009483.1:83564-95103 GCA_032468055.1 Acrochordus granulatus | reverse complement strand
AGAATACTGCATGTGCTTCTTATCCTTTCTATTTTTTTTTTCTTTTAGGTTGTTGACATCAGCTCTCTTTTTGCATCTTAAGTTGGCATAGGTTTTACACCAGATGCCTTTCCTGATGCAACCCTCCCCATTTATCTGCGCTTGGGACCAGCACTAGGGCTGCACTGGTTAACCTCAGTGGCTGGGTTAGCAATAAGCTAGAGTAAGAGAATAAAATATTGGAATCTGTATAGAGATGAGAAGAATTATGAAGAGGATTATGGTTTATTAAATGTATAAGCCAGCCAACTCCCAGCAACTTTGTATAGTTCTGTATGGATTGTTCTGCAATCCATAAACTGTCCTTTTGTCATGTTGTCCTGTTGTCCAGGTGCAGCAATGAATACTCTTTTATCAGCAGTGATGGAGAACTAATCAATGGATTGTTTCTGAAACACTGAATTCAGAAGAAAATCCTCTATGAGTTCCATATACCTTAGATTCGTCCAACTTATTTCTGACAGTAACTCTGCAGGATTACAGAGAAAACTCTTTCTCAGGACCTAATTAACAATACTGCAGATTGAATTTAGGCCTTTTTACAAGCAACATATGATTTAACCATGAATGTCAATGTATGATCATGCAGAAGTTGAAATCCAGCTTCTATCATTCTTAATCTGCATCACCAAATGTGAGGAATGATGAGAGCTGCAATTTAAAATCTTTGAAACTTTATATTTTCTGTATCTTTTTATGACATCATTAAGATATAAATTATCTTTAGCTCTACGAATGCTCAAAAGCTAGTATAGATGAATCATGAAAGGCTAATATGAACCTTCAACATTTATTAATCATCTTTTTGCTGGTTCCACTAAATGTAGTAAATTTAAGGATTTTTTTAATTGGTCCTAGGAATCCCTATATGTCCCACAACCAGGGGCTCCATTTAAAACAAAATTTCCTACTATCACTAGCACTATCAAAACATCTAAAACAGAAGAGTGCACCAGGAAAAGATGTGGAAAAGTGGGAACTAGACAAAGAAATTGGATGGACAATCTTTCCAAATTTATTTAGGGAAAAGAGAAATTCTGTACCTATTTCTCAAAGGAATATCTCATTACATATGGCAGGAGCACTACAATGATAAAATTTAGTAGGAGGAGGTTTCTTATAAGTCTTGCTTTAGGATGTAATCAAAACAAAGGAAACTAGTAAACCTGCAAAGCGTTGGATAAAATATTGTATTATGAAAGAAATTTACACATCTCTTACTACTTGGCAACTAGATAATTTCAGAATATCATTACTACTTTCTTTGAAATGTTCTGTTATTTTGGTTAAAAAAAATCTAATTTTAGTTTTCTTTCATTAAACTGAATAAGCACTAATAGAAAAAATTAGGCTAATTTATTTGATTGGTACTATATAAAGAGTGCATGTTACAGCTGTTTCTTTCATTGTCTGTTCATTAAACATACTTAGAAGCAACAAGAATCTCCTCAGCTACTGAAGTCCAATTTGAAGAGGAAAATGGAATCAACCCTTTCTCCAAATTTTTTGGTAATGCCATAATATTTGGAAGGAAAAGCAAGATCAACATAGCCAAAATTTGTCGCCCTCTGCTCAAAGTTCTGCAAATATGAATACACTGATTGCTCTATAATTGTATTTAATCTCTGTATGGTAGGCAAGGTAGGTGGCCATGAAAATCTAAATTTCATACTTTGGATAATGTGTCATCCAAGCCAACACATGCTGTCTGACAGCTGTCTTCTTTTTCATTCCACAGGCTTGATTCATGGGCCAAATTTAGTTTCCAGTACAAACAGTCTGGCACTTCCCTGGGGAATATTTTCTCTTAAGATATTACATGGTCATCTTGTGAAGCAATAAATGCTACCCTATCAAATCATCCACCAAAATATCCTTCATACAAGGAAGAAATCAACACATTGCTATCACGATAAACTTGATCTTGAGTTTTTATAACACATTATGACCCACAACTTTCCAACATTCGCTTTTTCTTATACTCCAATAGCAAGAGAAATACAGGTTATGTATATTTTGTACTATGCAATCAGAGAGAAGGAGAAAAGAAGCATATTGTCAAAGGAATTTCTTCTAGAGTCTCAACACTGACATGAACATGTTATTCATGCAAGTGTGGAATTATTTTACAGTATATCCCATTATTGGTCTGAGCCAAGACAGAATGAATTAAAGAATGAATAGGGTAGATAGATTTCTCGTGAGAGTACAGTGTTTGATTCCTTTATTTCCACATAATATTGCAATAAGAAAGACAATTGCATTTTCAACTTATATGCTAAAATATTATTCATATGCATAATGTCTGAATTTTCTCTTCTTTTGACAGTTCAACTGACTCCACTGACTATCTAATTAAACTCTTTAATTAGACACAAGCTCAAATTAAGTACACATGTTTTTATACAGTGAAATTAGATGACATTTTAAACACATTTCAGTTTGCAAAGATATCTCTGCAAGCATAAAAACAAGGAAATCTCAAACCATTTTAAAGTAAAAAACAAAGGAATTGGAATACAAAATAAATGAACAATTCCACTTGATTTCCCCCCCCTCTTACAATCATTTTATCAGGGACAAGGATACTGTACTGCACCCATGAAGGTTGTATGCATTCCACAGCATTAGATTGGGGAAGAAAATGAAAAACCTAATAACATTTTGATATATTCCAGTTAGGTTTTCCATTAGGAGAAAAAGGTGATATGTTCACACCATTTGTCAGGAAATGAAGAAATGAAGAGAATGTTGACAATTTCATTACACTCTGGTTATGGAGTAATCCGTACTTACCTATTACAAGATAAAAAAAGTCTATTCAGGATATTATTAGTTGAAAACATCACTGTTTATAGTATTTTTTTAAGTAGTGCTACAACTACAGAGTTGATATAATGATAGAGGCTACAGATTTTAAAACAGAGATCTCATATTGCTTACAGCCCAAGCTCAGGTGGGGTTTTTTGAGTGGTATGGGGGTATTATTGGTTTGAATAACATAGCATCAAAGTTCTCTGCTACAAAGCATTTCTTTCATAAAACCATGCTTTGTTAAAATAAAAGGAACAGATCAGATATTAAAAATGCCTAACGTTGTGCCCAATGTTCTTATTTTATTTTACAGATTATAGCTTTAATCTAATGCACGCTTTACTAGGAATAAATTGCTGGAATATATACTAAGGAATAAATATCTATACTACAATAACTTTTCACATGTTTTCATATTAAGCAAACTAATTCTCTTCAACTTGCTCCTTTACCTGTATTTCCAGCTATTCTGTTGAGAATATTTCTTCTGTGGCTAGGTATGTCATGATAAAGTCAGTAAATTTACTGCACAGTCCTATTGATTGATTTTAATTGGGCTAAGTCATAGGTAAGTAGATTTATGACTGTAGCCTAAATGTACAATCACAGAATGCAAAGGGCAGAAAGGTTAAAATGTACCATCAATCTGCCCATTTGACTAATGAATCAGAGAAGGTGGCTTCAGAGGGCAGAAGTGGAGAAATATATTGCTGGATTCTGACTCTCTACAACCCCAAGGAGCATGGACTTTGAGCAAGGAATGATAGAAACTGAAGTCTATTGTCTGGAACAGAAAGAGGAAATTTTGGAAGTTGATGAACATATCTGGAATGCTGATAGCATGTGGCTGCCTTGATGGGCATGGCTAGTCCCAAAATACCTATTGACTGGACAGAACATTGATAAAATTGTTCCCTACCTTAGTCTTATTAGGAAATTCCTTACCACCATAGCTTATTTTTGGACAGATAGACATATTTAACATGATAAACCCTTCATCATGTTTAATTTCTAAAAAATGAAATTTATGTTGCATTTTACTATGCAGCACAATAGCTTCCTGTTTATTTCTTTGTTAATTAAAAGAATAAGATAAAATCTGGTGGGGCAGGGACCCTGAGGAGGACCCAAAAATATATCTATGAGCAAACTAATGCTTATGGAAAACTAATTGCCTATCCTAGATCTGAGAGTCATAAGTTCTTCACAATTGCAATGAAGCCTGAAGACCCCCTGGTTAGATACTATCTACACGTGAAAAGGGATCAAATCCAAAACATTCAGCTCCTAGAAATCCTTATATAGCCCAAGGAATTAAGGATCAGTGCTATGCCATTCAACTTTAATTAAGCTTTCCTTTGATTTCTACACTCTTGTATAATGAATATAAAATTACAACTTTCAAAAAATTGCAAGGGGGAGAGAGTTAAGCTCTGATTTGATTAAACTACTATTCAATGGAATTTATAAATCAGAGGATTACATTAGGGACTTCTTTCAGTACAATAAATACCTAAGACCTGTTCTTGCGATGGTTGACAGTAAAACCAAAAAAAAAAGCAACTATATTTGTCATAAAAGATAATTGGTTTCATAATGCATTTTTTATTAAAGGTTAGGGCCCACATTAAAAGTAGCATTGGCATGTAAAAGAAACGTGTGTGGAATTACACAAAGGTAATGTCATGTACTCGTACTTTATATAGAAACTTGTCCATTATATAGACTATTGAAATAGATTATAATTTCTGTAGATGAAGATTTCTCAGTTATCTGGGTTGAATTGTCTGAAAGTTAAGTCATGGCAACTGGACTTCTCTTCTTGTTGTCTTAGAAATGTTTTGCTGATCATCCAAGCAGCTTCTTCAGTCTCAGAAAAAGTTGGTCAGGGAACTCCATATAGATCTCCCAGGGTGGATTCATTTCTCACCTAACTTGAATAGGCTCATTAGGTTGATAATAGGAAATGTGAGAAGGCAGAGAGGCCTTAGAATGTAAATGTCTGCCCCTTCCTTTCCCACTGTCTTTTCATCCAACTTTTCTTAGACTGAAAAAGCTGCTTGGATGATCAGTGAAACATTTCTAAGACAATAAGTCCACTTCCCATGACAACCTCCAGGCATCATAATTTCTGCTTAAATTGGATGGCTAGTTCCTAGGTATATGCAATATTAAGTAGAGATGTGGTAAGCAACTGGATCCCTGAAATTTTGGAATATTTAAAAAATCAAGAAAGAATGAAAGAAAGAAAGAAAAAAGAAAGAGAGAGAGAGAGGGAGGGAGGGAGAGGGAGAGAAGAAGGAGGGAAGGAGGAAAAGTAGGTATAGGTGAATTATTATTATAACTTAACATCACCACTTATAATACAGCATTTTTATCCAGTATTATCTGTACTGGACTTCAGAACAAATTCAAACCGGAACAAATTGACAAACCAGTGTTCTAAAGTATGGATTAGTTGGATCCATGCAGAATTTGGTAAATGAGGATTAGTCTTTGTGATTGCTTTCTTTTCTGTCTAGCTTAAAATTCAACTGAAATTAATAGCATCATGACAAACAATCAAATTAGAGATTTGCAGAGAGGAAGTAAATGGGAGTTGAGTAGCAAATTGAAAACAGTGAAGAATAGCTTGGAAGCATTTTAATGATATGCCAAAGGGTTGATTAGTGCCCATATAGGAGACCACCAAGGCCATATTGGAAAGTGATACTAAACCATTCTACAAAAGAAGTCACCTATTAACAAGTCTTTCAAGATGCATGGTGGGTATAACTTACTTTTTCTGGTGAAGGTCCCCAAATGGAGCAATAAATAATCTGTTGCATGATAATTCAGTATATGCATATTTCACTTACATATCACTCTTAATATGATTAAAGTGGTTTACTCCAGACACCTCAAATCGATCTGCTTATATTCTTGTGTGCACTTAGGAGTTTCTCAGTTTCTCACTCTAATTTATCCAAAGTTGGACAAAACATCTGCAGAAAGTCTTGTAATATTTCCTGTAATTTTTTTTTTTAATCCTCTAGACACAAGTTAAATCCTGTCATCTGTGAGCTGGACACTTGCCACCCCTGCGATCTTTGGATGGTCACAGTCAGTAAGGGATTCAGTTTGGAAGATAGTAAGTCTCCTTCAGAGTAAGAAAGATGTTTGCCACTTGGTAAAAGGTGGTGAATTACCCTCTTTTGAAAAGGCCATTTCTTATTCCCATAGTATTTGTGGGGAAAACAAGGACTGATCCATGTGTGAAGAGGGAGGTCAGCCTAGAGTCATTATGCATGATCAAATGAAAGAGGGAAAATTCTGGGAGGATCATTAGATTATAAGCCAAAGTCAGATGTTTTGGCACTTAGAAGGAATAATTGTTGTAACCCTTGAGACAGCCATTAAAGTAGTAGAATAGAATTTACTTTCATTTGGCTCCTTCTATTCAAATACAACAGTATTAGACAACTTTTACTAAGTCACTAATCTTCTAATTTTAGGAAAAAAATGGAGAAGTTGGAAGGGCTTCAGCTGCAATGAATCTGAGATGAATTATATGGATATCTTACTATTAAAATTCAGACCTCAAGTAAGGGAATGGAAACTGCATTGACCATTCTTATAGATGACATCTATGTGGACTTGGAAATTAAGAGTATAACTTTCCTTGTCTTGATAGATCTCTCAGCTGCAGGGCTTTATTTTCTCTCCATGGTATATAACATCTATTGAATATGAAGCCATCGGAAGAGGCCATCCATCAATTCTGACTGAAGTATTATCAATATTGAGTTGTCTAATTCCACATGCAAGAGATTGAGGGAAAACTGGGGATGACCTGGTCAAATATTTAATTCAGAAAAGATCATTCAATCCAGCTGCTGAGAGAGGTGGAGTAAAGGATTTCAAAGAATGTGTACCTTACCTAACCAACAATGAACATTCCTATTAATTTTCATAATTTTTATTTACCTCAAACTAGCATTAAAAATACCTACTGGAATCAATTTTGTTCTTCCTTCATTGTTCTAACCCATCATAAGGAGCTTGACACTATCCAGAACCAAATGGAAAATGCTTCTCAGCATCCAGAATCCAACGCCTGGAGATGTAAGAATCTGGATAGGAATAAACATTAAGCTCCCCCTCATGGACTCCTGCTTTAACATGGCAGGGGAAGGGCTTGTGTGACTCAGTGAAGCTAGGAGCTATGCCATTCAGGGCCAACCAAGATGGACAGGTCATAATAGACAGTCCTGACAAAATGCGATCTACTGGAGAAGGAAATTGCAACCCATTCCAGTATCCTTGCCAAGAATAGCCCATGGACAGTATCAAAAGGCTTAAAGATATGATAACAAAAGATGAGTCCCTAAGTTTGGAAGGTACAATATGCTACTGGAGAAGAGAAGAGGGCAATTGCACGTAGCTCCAGAAAGAGTAAAGCACATTTCACTTTAAGAGAAGCGGCTGGGCCAATGCCGAAAGGACACTCTGCTGTGGATATGTCTAGTGGTGAAAGGAACATTGCTGTAAAGAACAATATTGCACAGAAATCTGGAAGGTAGGATCTATGAATAAAGGTGAGCTGGAAGAGGTTAAACATGAGATAGCAAGATTTGTGAATCAACATTTTGAGAATCATTGAACTAGAATGGTTGGGACTGGGCTAATTTAATTCAGATAACCACTATATCTATGTTTGTAGGCAAGAGTCCTTAGAAGAAATGGAGTATCCATCATAGCCAATAAAGGAGTGAAAAAAGCAGTACTGAGGTACAATCTCAAAAATGTAGAATGATCTTGGTTCAAATCTAAGGCAAACCAGTCAACATCACAGTAATCCAACCACTGATGCCAATGAGGCCAAAGTTGATTGGCTCTATGAAGGCCTACCATACCTTCTAGAACTCACACCATAGGGTCCTTTTCATCATAAGGGGTTGGAATGCTAAAGTAGGAAGTCAAAATATAACTGGAATAACATGCAGGTTTGGCCTTGAAATACAAAATGAAGCAGGGCAAAGGCTAACAGAGTTCTGTCAAGATAACATGCTGGTCATAACACTTTTTTTGAACAACCCAAGAGGTGACTCTACACATGGACATCACCAGATGATCAATAATGAAATCAGATTGATTATATTCTTTCAAGCAAAATATGGAGAAGCTCTCAGTAAAAACAAGACCTGGAGCTGACTGTGGCTCAGATTATGTGCTTCTTATTGAAAAATTTAGGCTGAAATCAAGAAAGTAGGGAAAACCACTAGGCCATTCAGGTATGACGTCAGTGATATCCATTATGAAAATACAGTGGAGGTGAGAAATAGATTTAAGGATTAGATCTGGTAGAGTGCCTGAAGAACTATGGACAGAGGTATGCAGCATTGAACAAGTGGGAGCTACTAAAACCATTCCAAAGAAACAGAAATGCAAGAAAGCAAAGTGGCTTTCTGATGAGGCTTTACAAATAGCTGAAGATAGAAGGAAAGTGAAAGGGAGAAAGGGAAAGATATACTCAACTGAATGCATATTTCAGTGATAGCAAGGAGAGATCAGAAGGCTTTCTCAAATGAACAATTAAAGAAATCAAAGAAAACAATAAAGTGGGAAAGACTTGAGATCTCTGAGATATCAAGGAATATTGAATGTCAAAATGGGCATTATAAAGGACAAAAATGGTAGGAACCTAATAGAAGCAAAATAAGATTAAGAAGAGGTGGTAAGGATACAGAGAAGATTTATACAAGAAAGATCTAAATATCCCTAATAATTGTGGTTGCTGACCAAGAGCCAAATGGGCCTTAGGAAACATTACTAGCAAAAAAGCTAGCAGAGGTGACAGTATTCCAGCTGAACTATTTAAAACCCTAAAAGATTATACTGTTAAAGCGCTGCACTCAATATGCCAGCAAATCTGGAAAACTCAGCAGTCTCTACAGAATTAGAAAAGCTCAGTTTATGTTCTAATTCCAAAGAAAGGAAGTGCCAAAGAATGTTCAAACTACCATACAATTGTGCTCATTTCACATGCTAGCAAGGTTATGCTCAAATACAAGCTAAGCTTCAGCAGTATATGAACTGAGAACTACCAGAAGTACAAGCTGGGTTTTGAAGAGGCAGAGGAACTAGAGATCAAATTGCCAACATTTGTTGGATCATGGAGAAAGTGAGGGAGTTCCAGAAATATATCAACTTTTGCTTCATTGACACTGCAAAATCCATTGATTTATGGATCCCAAAAAACTGAAATGGGAGTACCAAACCACCTTATCTGTGTCCTGGGAAACCTGTATGAGGGTCAAGAAGCAACACTTAAAACCGACATGGAACTGATTGGTTCAAAATTTGGAAAAGAGTATGATAAGACTGTATATTGTCATTTTGCTTATTTAACAGTACATCATGTGAAATGCCAGGCTGGATGAATCACAAGCTGGAATTTAGATTGCCAGGAGAAATAACAACAAGCTCATATATGCGGATGATACCACTTTAATGACAGAACTTGAAGAGGAACTAAGAGCCTCTTAATGAGGGTGAAGGAGGAGAGTGCAAAAGTTGGCTTGAAACTCAACATGAAAAAATAGATCTTGGCATCTGGTCCTATCGCTTCCTGGCAAATAGAAAGGGAAGAAATGGAATCATGACAGATTTTATTTTCTTGGCCTCCAAGATCACTGCAGATGGTGATCTGGCCTCCAAGATCACTGCAGCCATAAAATTAAAAGACACTTGCTCCTTGGCAAGTGTCAGATTTTATTTTCTTGGCCTCCAAGATCACCTGCAGAGGTGATCTTGGCCTCCAAGATCACTGCAGCCATAAAATTAAAAGACACTTGCTCCTTGGGAGGAAGGCTGTGACAAACCATATCAAAAAGCAGAGACATCATCTTGGCAACAAAGGTCCAGATAGTCAAAGCTATGGTTTTCCCACAGTATGACTGTGAGTGTTGGATGTTAAGGAAAGCTGAACACCATAAAATTGATGCCTTTGAATTGTGGAGCTGGAGAAAACTCTTGAGAGCCCGTTGGACTTTAAAGAGATCAAATCAGTCAATCCTAAAGGAAATCAACCCTGACTGTTCACTGGAAGGACAGATACTGAAGCTGAAGCTCAAATACTTTGGCCACCTAATGCAAAGAGTAGACTCACTGGAAAAAAACATGTTGCTAGGAAAAATTGAAGGCGAAAGACAAAGGGGACAGGAGAGGATGAGATGGTGAAATCGCATCATTGGTGTGGTGGGCTTGATGTCTGACCATATAGCATTTCCATCTTTGGCGACAAAGAATACAATCAATCTGATTTCTGTGTTGACCATCTCGTGATGTCCATTTGTAGAGTCACCTCTTGGGTTGTTGGAAAAGTGCATTTGTTGTGACCAGTATATTCTCTTGACAAAGTTTTGTTAGCCTTTGCCCTGCTTCATAACTTGCTTGTTATTCTAGTTATCTTTTGACTTCCTATTTTAGCATTCCAATCCCCTATGATGAAAAGGACATATTTTTTGGTGTGAGTTCTAGAAGATGTGGTAGGTCTTCATAGAACCAGTCAGCTTCAGCCTCTTTGGCATCAGTCTGTTGGAGCACAGATTTGGATTGATGTGATTTTTAATTATTTGCCTTGGATTTGAACTGAGATCATTCTGTTGTTTTTTGAGATTGTATCTCAATACTGTTTTTCCCACTCTTTTATTGACTATAATGGTTATTCCATTTCTTCTAAGGAACCCTTGTCCACAGAAGTAGATATAATGGCCATCTGTATCAAATTCACCCATTCCTGTCAATTTTAGTTCACCAATTCCCAAGATGTCAATGTTCAGTCCCAATGTTCAATCAATCAATCAAGCAATGTTCAATCTCATGTCTGACCACATCCAGCTTACCTTGATTCATAGATCTTCCATTCCAGGTTCCTATGCAGTCTTGTTCATTACAGCACTGGACTTCCCTTTCACCTTCAGTCAAATCCACAAATGAGCTTTCTTTTGGACCTTGGCCCAGCCACTTCACTCTTTCTGGATCTGTTTGTAATTCCTTCTGATATGACATGCTCATCTTCTGGTGTCCTATATTTTAGTCTTTTGTTACTGTCTATGGGATTTTCTTGGCGTGGGTTGTCCTTTCCTTCTCCAGTGGAGTCCTGTAGCCCATTTTTCACCAGATGTCCAGACATCCCAACAACATCTAGCACAGTCCTTATTAACTACTTTTTTCTGGATCCTCTGATGAGATCTGTCCAGTGTGGTTGAATCTCTGGCATAGCTCTCATCTTCCTCAGAGCACATAAGCCCCACAATCACATCAAGGTAGTGCCTTGTTGGAGAGATCAGTGCATAAAAGATTACTTTTCTACCAAAAAACAGAATGGATATGTTTTCCCAACATGGTAAAGTAATTGTGTAAATGTTAATCTCTCTCTTTGTGGCATACAAGTTTAACAAAAATAAATAAATAATTTTTGTTGTTGTTCAGTCGCGTAGTCGTGTCCGACTCTTCGCGACCCCATGGACTGCATTTCCACAGGCCCCCCTGTCTTGCACTGCCTCCCAGAGTCTTCCCAAACTCACACCCATCACAGTGACTATGCTATCTATCCATCTCATATGCACAGCTGAGCATCCTTTCAGCTTTGGCCCAGCCATTTCATTCTTTCTGGAGCTACTTGTAATTCCTTCTGATGTGA
>JANHZU010009482.1:8319-19007 GCA_032468055.1 Acrochordus granulatus | reverse complement strand
CTGTGATGCTGGGAAGGATTGAAGGGAAGAGGAGGAGGGGACGGCAGAGGATGGGATGGATGGATAGCACAGTCAGTGTGATGGGCGTGGGCTTGGGAGGACTCCGGGAGGCAGTGCAAGACAGGGGGGCCTGGTGTAATGCAGTCCATGGGGTTGTGAAGAGTCAGACACAAATGTGTGACTGAACAACAATTTTATGAATATTGTCATTTGAATCACTATTTTTAAGTGTTAAGCTGCAACCTTTTCAATGGAACTTTGATCTATTGTCAAGAAACATGAGCATGGCCCAATCAAGCAAGTCAGTCTTGAGCCCAGTTCAGAATACTTGAGTGAAATTGAGTTTTCAGTAATGTTTGCTTGCTGACTAGCAAGGAAGTATAAAATTCATTAGCATGACAGAAAAAAATTCAAGTATATAGCTAGCCACATTAAAGAAGAATATAGTTGAGGAAATGAATGAAGTATGTTTGTCTTACCAGATGAGAAGAATTGTGAGAAGAAAATAATTTAATCACATAATTATTGGCTAGCTGCTTTAATTATTATCAGAAAGCATATTACACCACTCAAAATCTTAATTGTTCTCTGTCGATGGAACTGAAGTTTCAACATTGTGTTCTTTTTATGAGATTTCATTGAATCCTGGAAATACTTTGGAAGGATCCAGACCTGTTTGGAACAGAAAAGATAGTTTGCTGCTTCAAAATCAGTCCCCACTTCAATTTGTAAATGTTCCTTCCTTATAGGATGGATATCAGGAAGTTAATATTTCCATGAAATTTTGGAAAGCTGTTGATAGTTATTTCTCAAAATTATTAAAAATGTAAGCTCATTAAGAGTTGTTTAACTATTTTTTTTCAAATATCATAAACTTGTACTAAGTTATATTTTTAATAGGTACAAGATTTATTTAATTATGGGCAATATTTGCACAAATGTTTGTAATGTGCTAACTAATTGGAAATGCATACTAATTTTATTGCATTCATAATTTATAGAAAACATGTATTATCCTGAACAATCATGCAGAATTGCTCAAATGGTAATATATAAAGAGTAATAATGCCATTTTCATGGGATATTTCAAAATTAAATAGTTCAGCACACATAAAAGAAAATCCATTACATAACTTCACTATTATAATGATTATTGCATAAGGAAGCTATTCTACCATCAAGTGTTCTTAAATAAATTAATTTATAAATGGTACTTACATTTGGTAGCAAAGCACATGGAATCAAACATATATTGATATCCTGAAGCATCTATGTTTTCATAGTGCTTCTGAAGAGCTTACTGTCCATTTTGTATGCAACGCCATCATTCAACAAATGCAATTGGTAGTCTATGGAGAAATGGACAATTGCTAGCCTACTGTTCCATACTAGTTGTGAAAGTAAGTTAACTGCCTGATAGGGATTCAGGAAGCAGTTAATAAAATATAAAATATAAAGCAGTATATAAAATATTTATACACTTTATAAATATAAAGTAAGTTAACTGCCTGATAGGGATTCAGGAAGCAGTTAATAAAATATCAGAGAAATGGGCAACTAAAGATGGAAGTTTAGAAAGTTGAAACATCAGTTAACAAATTGAAATATAAATTGGGTTTTGTAATCCAGTTTTAATTTCTGTAAGCTAATTTATTTCCATTTTGATAAATCTCATTAAAGTTTTGATAAGAATCTTGCTTTCAGTTATTGACTGCCAAGAGTCTGATACTTGTCCTACACATGCATTCTATAATATCCACTTAAATCTGGGCAACTGGTAACTGAAATTTCTTCAACTACCAGTTTCATTGATTTAATTAAATCAGCCACTGAATTAAACAACAATGTTTTCTGTCTTTTAATAAGTTAGATAGATGACACATTTTAAAGTAAGTTTAGTCTTAAAAGCTTAAAACAAAGATTCCCCACCAACCATGAAAAAAGAACTCTCTTCCATCCATTTGTGTGGCATATTCTGTGATAGTTTGTACTATCCCCCACCCAATGGAGCTTCAACCCTCATTCATATTACATATGTCCCATGGTACTAAAAATATGCCTCATTAGTCTTGCCTAGCCATCTAACTCTTTCACCACAAATAAGTTGAACAAATGAAAAAGCAGTTTAATGTTCACTTGTAGTAATCATGTGCTGTTTTCTTTTGTTCAGATCTTTTACTCACATAAGCCAATAATTTTCTATGAATCTTCTGCATTAATACCAAACAGAAGGCATATAAAAGTGTTCAACTGCTATATTTTCTATAAGAGCTATTCAAACTTTTAAATATTACTAAACTTGAGAATACTTCAAGAATTTCAAAGGCTTGCTTACCATTGCAACATTTATTTTTATGGGTTATTTTCTGTATTTTCTTTATCAAAAGAATACTTATTCTATTTACAGTATGTAACTCTTATAGGAGATGAGACAGGATTCTGCATAAACAGGCCAGAAATATACACACCAAAGAAATCACAGTAGGAAAAAGGAACTACTTTGAAAAGCTAAAAAATTAGCTTTGAGAAAATGATCCTGCTTCTGTGTGGAGAAGCCTATAGAACATCACAAGACTTGAAATGGACAGCTAATATTCGTACCATTATTAAGAAAGCACAATAATGAATGTACTTCCTATATCATCTCAAGAAGTTCAACCTGCCTCAAGAGCTACTAATGCAGTTCTACAGAGGAATCATTGAGTCTGTCCTTTGTATATCTGTAACTATTTTGAAGCAGCAGCCATATAGGACATCTACAGAGTCCAACATACAATCAAGATTACAGAAATAATAATTACGGCTAACCTATCCTCCATGGAAGACCTGTATATTGAGAGGGTCTAGAGAAGGGTAGAGAGGATACTGTATCCCCTGGACATAATCTGTTTGAACCTCTTCCCTCTGTATAGCAATATAGGGGATTGCATATCAAAACAACTAGACACAAGAACAATTTCCCCCCATGCCATCATTCAGCTGAATACTTGACTTATGCTATATTACAAAGTGCAAATAATTCTAAATTAACTCAGAAATACTAAGTTATATACATACCTTATATATATTAGATCATGGTTCTAATTCTATACTTTATTCTTTTTCTACTTGTTGCATATTTTGGATGCATACTTTACTGTTGAATACATAATTTCATTTATTTGTTTATGTTATTATTTTATTTACTGTTGACTTACTTTATTATATTTCTATTGTCTTGCAAGTATACTGAGAGCTTCTGTACTGGAGTCAAATTCCTTTCATGTTGAACCATGCTTGGCCAATAAATTACAATTTGTACTTGTAAAGTATTATAGTTACAATTTTCACTAATAGTGAATATGTTATCTAAGCTGCCTGTTGAGAGTCTATGGCAGATTAGGTATCACTACAAGCAGAAAAGATTGGTGCCATATGATTAGTTCTGGCTGATATACTTTTTTCCAGAGTAGGAAAGATCAAGAAATTGGCCATTTGTGCTTTGAATCGCTCTACTCAGGAGGATACTATAGGAACTGAGTTTCTTGAGTTGATCATGAGTTGAGTGGCTTAGGAACCAACATATTATCATTACATTCAAAATAGCTGTGCATCATTATGCATACATGACTTGCAAAGCCCTGACTTTCTTCAATACTCTTACATACAACTAATTTACAACTTAAGATAAATCTTTTGACGAGCAGTAATGAATAAAAACATTGAGTTAATCTTTTTTGGAATTAAAAATAGGGGGAAACTATCTTAAAGGATTTTTACTTAAAAACAAAAAGCTTAACAAAATATTTTAAATGAATAAAGATGAATATAAGAAAAAAATGATGAAAGTATCTGTGAAAATAATAAAATTATTTAGACAATCAGACTAGAACTTCATGGGAATGTTGATTGCTTATTATTAAGGAAAATAAATAATGAAGGATTTTACATTTTTTGGTAATATAAACTATATGATTGTAGTTATGTAATGCTAATTGGGACTAAAATTAAAATGGCATTGTCTGGGGGAGAAGCTTGCCTTTTACTTTCATCTTTGTAATTGACACATTTTTATTTTGTGGCTATAAATATTACAACATTGTAAATATTACATTGGCAACCACAAGAAAAGCAGAAAAAATAGGAAAGGAAAAGAGAGGTTCATTAGAATGAAGAGAACATTTTAATCCTGTTGTTAACATTCCAGCCAGGAAAAGAAATTATTAAAGAATATTGTTTTCAGTGTGGTTGTGGGGGTGGGGATAGGGAATGTGGAGATGAGAATAGAGTGAAAGCTGTGTTATATGTAAGTATTTATAGCCAGTCTAGAAATTGAATACTGTAGATGGTTTCACTTTAGAAAAACACTTTTTTTTAATTAATTTGAGAAAGTTTTGTGATTATAATGAATGCACTTGAATATGAAATACAGGATGGAATAAGTTTTAATTAACAATGCAATTTTTTATGTCTAACATCCAGAACATCACCATGAATTCATTGGACCTTTCCCATAGATAAGTAAGTATAACACAAAGGTGTATAACACAAAGTAAGTATAACACAAAGGTGTATGGCATATAAATAAAACCCCAGATAGTAGATATTTAGCACCTACTTATGACATTATTACTTTTTTTTCCTGAAATATAATGAGAGAAGAGGAGAGACATGGATGGGAAATTCTGTTAATTATTACACTATATTTTCTTAAACTTTCTCTCTCTCTCTCTCATACACACACAGATTCACACACACATACACAGAAACATCATGTTCCTTTAGTGAATTTCTAGTTAATAATGGCAATTAAATACTAATAGGACATAATTATGGAAAATTACCTATTGCAGGTAATTTTGATTCTTCTTTGTGACAAACATTCATTGTCTTAAAAAGTAAAAGTCCCACAATGCAATATTATATATATTGTCTATTGTCATTACTACCTTGCACAGCAGTAATGTAATCAAATGAGAAGGTTTGAACCTGTTCAAATATAAGATCCTATTTAACTTAAATGCATACATTACAATCTTAAAATAAAGAGACATAAAACTGCTGAATCTTCACATTTGAAGTTGCTGTTAAACTTTTTATTTCATTATTAATTAAAAGTTACCAATGTCACTTGTGTGTCTATTTTGAGATTAAAGTGCTCTAGTAATTAGAATCTGTCTGTGAATGCATAATTTATGAAGAAATAGTATAATCTCTTTTAGTAGTTGATTTTTTCTTCTATTAATCTGTCCCTGATAATGAATCCTGATTAATTTTTTCAATCTTGCTTCATTTAAAGACAACACAGAATTTGAAAGTGATCTTTCTGCAAAAACCCTTCATTTTATACTTTTTTAAAAAAAATCTAAGCATTTACAATTAAAGCAGTAATTATTTCTAATTAAAATTATATATATAATTAATCCAAAAATAATATTAGTCAGGATTTATTTAGATGTCAGAAACTTGATAGTATAGCACAACATTGCATTAATGTATTCAGTAAACATGTTCAATAAAGTTGTTTTAAAAATGTAAAGATAAAGGTTTCCCCTGTCCAGTAATGTCTGGTTCTACGGAATGGTGTTTATCTCTAATTCACAGCCAAGGGAGTCAACAATGTCTGAAGATGCTTCTGTGGTCATGTGGCTGGAGTGACTATATGCCAAGGTGCACCTATTGCTGCTACTTTTCTCAGCAAATAGATGATACATATTTATCTACTTGCATTTACATGCTTTTGAACTGCTTTAGATTGTATCTATCCATAACTATTGAAATAAATGTTCATATATTTTAGATTAGTTCTAATTATTCAATTTATCAGAAATTGGTATCAGAAGTCCTAATCCTATTTTTTTCTAAATTCCTGCTTCTTTTATAACATAAGTTTTTGTCTATGAGGTAGACAAATCAGAGCTAGGATATAAATCAGAATACATGTGCTGTATATACTGTACATGCATATATACATACCCATCAGATTATTGACTTTAAGGTAAACATTTTTATGCAAAATACAGAAAAAAGAGTAAGAAATAATATGTCAATGACATTAAAGATATGAGATATGAAATGCAAAGCTGTTGCTAAAATTAGTTTACACTGACACCATTTCCTTTATTTATCTTTACCTTTATTTCATTGCAAACTACCCTTATTTGTTCTACATCTATACATCATTTCATTGTCTTTCATTTGTTAACTTCTCATCCTTTTCTTTCCAGAGCTGTCTAGTACAATCAAATCTATTTTCTTCTGGAAAATAGGTATCATCATATCTTTTAAGGCATTGGGAAAATTCCTTCTCTCAAAGAAGATTAATCAGGAAATTTCAAATCCAGTCAATCACATATAGTGCATACATTCTCTAAATTCCTGAAGGGCATAGATTCAGCCTACAGAATGAAGTATTCATACTGCAGATAAACTCTGTCCATATCTTCAGATTCCAGAAGTTCAATTAAAGTTATATAACTGCACAAAATATTTCCCAACTCACATTTGGGAAATTGTCCTACTGGCCTATAATTCAGAATGAGTATCAGCATCTTATCAGAATAACAAATAGCACAACAAATGGAGAACCTAACAGAGAACACACCACTTTAAAACAAACTGCAGCACAGCACACTGCTAATGAAATAACAGCAAATTTATACAGATCTATAACTTACCTTATTATATGCTTGAACCTACCTCAAATAAGCATTTGGCCATATTCACTAATAATTTTGTTCTGCTAACATTGCTTCAAGCTGTTAATTATTCTGTTAATCTGCTAATATTTCTTCAATAAATCAAGGAATCTTTTGAAATTGGTTGCTTAAGCAATATCAATATCAGAGGCTGCTTAAAGAACAATGATCTCCAACTGCATTCTTCCTTAGAAATCCCAGAACTTAGACAGAATTCCAGAGTCCTGATAAAACTATTTTCTATGTAGTTCACAAACTTTCCAAGTTCTTGCAGAAATCTATCTGGATCTAAAAGACACAGATTATTTTATTAGGTTCCCCATCATTTCCAACAACCCAAGAGATGACTCTAAACAGACATTGCCAGATGGTAACTATCAAAATCAAATTGATCATATTCTTTGCAGCCAAAATTGGAAAAGCTCTATACAATCAGTAAAAACAAGACTTGGAGCTGACTGTGATTCAGATCATGAGCTTCTAATTGCAAAATTCACCCTTAAATTGAAAAAAGTAGATCATTCAGATATGACCTCGTTCATATCCCTTATGAATATACAGTGGAGGTGATGAATAGATTTAAGGGATTAAATCTGGCAGACAGAGTACCTGAAGAACTATGGACAGAGGTGTGTAACACTGCACAAAAGGAAGCTACTAAAATCATCCCAAAGAAAAATAAATGAAAGAAAGCAAAATGGCTGTATGATGAGGCTTTACAAATAGTTGCGGAAAGAAGGAAAACAAAAGGGAAAGATAAACCCAACTGAATGTAGATTTCCAGAGAATAGCAAGGAGAAATAAGAAAGCCTTCAGAAATGCAAAGAAATAGAGGAAAACAATAGCCTGGGAAAGACAAGAGATCTCTTCAAGAAAATTAGAGATATCAAGGGAAATTTTCACACAAAATGGACATGATAAAAGGCAAAAAAGGTAGAGACCTAAGCAGAACAGATTAAAAAGAGTTGGCAAGAATACATGGAAGATCAAAAGAAAAAAGATCTAAATGTTCCTGATAACCATGATGGTGTTGTTGCTGACATAGAGCCAGTCGACCTGAAGTATGAAGTCAAGTGGGCCTTAGGAAGCACTACTACAAAGCTAGTGGAGTTGACAGTATTCCAGCTGAATTATTTAAAATCCTAAAAGATGATGCTGTTGAAGTGCTGCATTCAATATGCCACAAATTTGGAAAACCCAGCAGTGGCCATAGGATTGCAAAATATGCTGTCCTTACATTCCAGTCCCAAAGAAGGGCAATTACCATACAATTGTGCTCATTTCTCAAGTTAGCAAAGTTATGCTCAAAATACTACAAGCTAGCTTTAGCAGTGTGTGAACTGAGAACTACCAAATACAAGCTGGGTTTCAAATAGACAGAGGAATCAGAGATCAAATGGTTAACATTTGCTGGATCATGGATAAAACAAGGGAGTTCAGGAAAACACCTATTTATGCTACATTGACTACATTAAAACCTTTGATTGTGTGGATCACAACAAATTGTGGCAAATCCTTACAGAGATAAGAATATCAGACCACTTTACCTGTTTCCTGTGGAATCTGTATGAGGAATCTGTATGTAACAGCAACAGTTAGAACTGGACATGGAAGAATGAATTGGTTCAGAATTGGTTTCGGAGTATAAGAAGGCTTTTTTTTATGAGAAGTGCTGGGTTGGATGAATCACTTTCTAATGGTAGAAAGTGAAGAGAATCTAAAAAGTCTCTTGATGAGGGTGAAAGAGGAGAGTGCAAAAGCTGGCTTGAAAATCAACATTAAAAAAAACTAAGATCATGGCATCTGGTCCCATCACTTCCTGTGATGAAAGGAAATAGAAAGGGAAGAAATGCAAAATAAAAGGGAAATAGAAAATGCAAATAGAAAGGGAAGAAATGGAAATAGTGACAGGAGTTACCTTTTTGGGCTACAAAATTTCTGCAGATGGTGAGTGCAGCCATGGAATTAAAAAATGCTTGCTCCTTGGGAGGAAAGCTATGACAAACCCAGATAGCATATTAAAAAGCAGGGACATCAGCTTGCCAACAACTGAATTTTATCTTGGGTTTTTTAAAGCCATGATAATTTAACATGATCTCTCTAAATACTAACAAGGCCAAACTATAGGCAGTAGACTTAAGTAAGAGGAAGAAAGGGGGCATGGTGGCCTAGCAGTTAAAACACTGGTCTTGTTTGCCAGAAGATAAGTGCCCTTCTTTGGGATGGGAATGACCTTTTCAAATCCTATGGCCACATTCCAAATAGGCTCACATATTGAGTGCAGCACTTTAATCACATCATCATTTAGAATTTTAAATAGTTCACTGGAATATCATCACCTCTGCTAGCCTTGTTGTAAGTAATGTTTCCTAAGGCCCACTTGATTTTTTTTCACCTCCAGACACATCCACAGCTGAGCATCCTTTTGGCTTTGGCCAGCCATTTCACTCTTTCTGGAGATACTTGTAATTTCTTCTGATGTGAGAGGCTCATCTTCTGGCATCCAATCTTTTAGCCTTTTGTTGATGTCCATGGGTTTTTCTTGGCAAGGATACTGCAGTGGGTTGCCATTTCATTCTCCAGTGGAGTCCTTTAGCCCGTGTTTCACCAGATGTTCCAGAAACCCAGCAACATCTAGCACAATCCTAGGTGATAACTGAGCTGGTATGGGTTTAAGTATATTGTGCATCATATTTTTTATGTGAGGTAGACATTCTTTGTCTGGCTTCTCTGATAGATCTGTCTATAATGTTTGCGCCTGTGCTATATCTCTCATCTTCAGAAGTCCCCCAACTAGATCAAGGTAGTACCTTGATAAGACACACACACACACACATAAATAATATAATACTTTTTTTATTCAATATATTGTTTATATCTGGCCCACAGGCTGTAAAAATGCAATTTTATTTTGAGTACCCACTAGACTGTCCACTGTCATAGGCACTATTCAGACTTTCATGGGAACCACAAAGGTCAGGCATATTTTTCCCATCCATTACTTGACTCTGGGGAAGGCACTCCCACCTCAAGTTAATAATATCAACTTAACCAATCTAATTGTAATAGACAATAAATAAAATTATAACTCATGATAGGATTTTGTTTTAAATACAGCTGCTGTTGTAACACAATTAACAAGAAACAAAAATTCACATCTCCATCACTTTTTCTGTAACTATTCATCTCTTTTTCTGTAACTGTTCAATATATCACTTTCACATTCTCCCTTTTAAAAATGCTTGGTGATGCTTCTTCTGGGTATTCAGCCTATACTTTATATGCAATGCAAAAGGAGCTTTCAATATTTACATTCCATCACATCAGTTTTGCTTATAGAACTACTTCATTTTAGATTGAAATTTGTCTTAAGTTATCAGACTTGAAGCTGGCAGGGTGACATTTTCTATTTCATTTCATCTTACTAGAAGCCTTTTCTCTGCTTCTTTCTCTATCTCTCTTGGAAAATATGCAAACTGCTAATGACAGTGCCAATTAATTGTTTGGCTTGTTGGAAGTATCACCTTCAGACTTACGAATAGTCATTCTGATTAGAAGAATACTTAGAATTCAGAAATTATGTTTTTAGAATCAGTGTGTGCTATAAACTGTCACTATGCAAATTAGTAATTATTGGCAGGTTTTCAATAAGAACTTCAGATGTTTAAGCTTTTAATCCATTAATCAGTGTATCATAAGAACTGGAAAGTTGAAGTGGTATGTTAAAATAGCTGTTATTTACACACTGAGAATTGATAATACCACCAGTAATATTGGTGCATATGTAAATGTCTGTTTACTTTCAACATCTGTGAGCAATAAACAATGAATGAAACAGTTCTGAAGTAAGTAGTAATGCAGATCAGGCAGTTTAGCATAGAAATTAATGAAAAGCAGATTTTTTTTTTATTTTACAACATTGCCAGGATAATACCACTATAGTTTAATAATACTGCAGGGACATCTGTTAGGGACTAGGTGACAGATGTAAATATAATATATATTTTTGGA
>JANHZU010009481.1:10458-26031 GCA_032468055.1 Acrochordus granulatus | reverse complement strand
AATATATTGGTTTTTTTTACTGTTGTTAGCCGCCGAGAGTCTTCGGATTTCGGCGGCATATAAATTTAATAAATAAAATAATAATAATAATAAAAAAAATACTAGGCTTCAAGCAAGGTGAGGATTTTCCATATAAACCATAAACAGGTGTGCAGTACACAGGCTGTCATTTTAGCCAGTATGCCCCTCCTTTAATAGCACATTATCATTATGGAATAATAGGCACTACCTTGACCCCCTGTGAGATACTACTTTAATGTGGTTGTGGGGCTCTCTGAGGAAGAGAGAGCTATGCCAGAGATTCAACCCTAAGGATAGGTCTTATCAGAGGAGCCAGACAAAAAGTGTCTGTCCCATAAAAATATGGTGAGATTGAGACATAATCTAAAGAAACTCATACCACCTCAGTCGTCACCCAGGTCAACAAGGACCATGCTAGTTGTTAGAGTTCCTGAACATTTGGTGAAAAACAGACTACAGGACTCTTGGCTGAGCAACCAGGACCACCAGCTGCAGAACTACTGAAAGAAAAGGTGTTGACTCATCACAGATATACAGATGTTGAAAATAAAGAAATAATGATCTGTTATTACAAATCAAGTCTAACAAGAAGAGGATCCCTGAAAAGAATGTACCACTTCTGGAAAGAACAACATCCAGAAACAGAAAGAACAGAACAGAGGCGAGCAGATTGGTGGATTTATTAAAAAGAAATAAAGTATTCACTGCAGCAGAATTGAAAGAACTACAAAGCTTTACCCAAGGCAAAGAAACCAAAACCTTGCTGGAAGTAGCTTAGATTGTAGATGCAAACCAGAGGGAGGCAGTAATAAAGGAAACCAGCAGACATATTGAATCATTTTCATTCCCAAACTAGGCACTCTCTCGTCAGACTTCTCAGAAAGAATAAAGCCCACTAACTAAATAAGAATTGAAATGAAGAATAATTGAGCATGTAAAAAGATGACCCTGCCAGTCGTCTCTGTTTCTTAACCAAAGAGCCAGCGTTCATCCAAAGATGTTTCCATGGTCATGTGGCCAGCATGACTACATGCCAAGGTGCACGGATGCTGTTAACTTTGCACTGACATGGTACCTATTTATGTACTTACATTTTTACATGCTTTTCAGCTGCTAGGTTGGCAGGAACTGGGGCAGACAATGGGAGCCCACCCTGTTGCATGGCAGTGCTTGAGTCTTAAACTCAGGCTGCTAACCTTCCAGCTGACGAGCCCAGCATCTTAACTACTCATGAATTACACAAAAAACAGAATAAGATTGCCTGCACTGAAGCTTGTTCCAAAGAAACAACTGGCCCAAGTCTTAAAAAATGCCAATACTATAATATTAAATATAAGCACCAGCTCATTGCAAGAAACAAACCAACAAATGTACAGCATGGCTGCAGTTATAATAGTATACATCACCAAAATGGAAGATGAGGCTGAAAAATAAGACCAGCAAGCTAAGATATAACTAAAGGAAGACCAGAAAAATAATGGCAATGAATCATGCCCTTCATTCAGTGATGTTGACAAACTCTACCTACCAAGGAATATAGGTGGCCATGGAATGTGGCAAGTACACCAGACACTTGAAGAGGAACAAAGGGCACTAGAAGAATACTTAGTGAAGAAGACACACTAAAGCTAACATATCAGGAGTATAAAAAGATGAAATTGGCATAAAAGAAAGATCAAGTGAAGAATAGAAAAGAGACATGGCAAGGCAAGGCATTACATGGCCAGTACATTTAAAAAAATAGAAGGCAGAGCAGATAATAACAAACCTGGCAATGGCTAAGAGCAGGAAAATTGAGGAAAGAGACGGGGGGCTAATTCTGGCTTCAGAAAACCAAGCCTTAAGAACAAATGCATATTAGGCTAGAATTGGGAAGACAACAACAGACCACAAATGAAAAGAAGCTGAAGAAATAGTGAATCACCGAGTTAGCTGATGCAAGAAGATTGTGCAGACTGACTACAAACAAAGGCACAATCAAGTAGCAACAATGGTGCACTGGAGGATCTACAAGAAATGCCTCTTGCCTGCAAGCAAGAACTGGTAAGATCATAATATAAAGAAAGTAAAAAAAATGAAGAAGCTAAATTGCTCTGGGACTTCAGAATTAAAACAGACAGGCACCTGCCACATAACACTTCAGACTTAACAATTGTCAATAAGAAAAACAGAAAAGTCTTGATAGTGGATGTGGCAGTTCCTGGAGAGAGCAGAATAGAAGACAAAGCACTGGAGAAAATCACAAAATACAAAGACCCACAAATAGAATGACTGTGGCAAAAGAACACAAAGGTGCTACTAATAGTAATAGGGGCCTTGGGTGCAATCCCAAAACAGCTGGAGCAGCATTTGAACACCATCAAATTTGACATTGACAAATTCACCATCAGTCAATTGCGAAAGGCAGCATTACTCTGAACAGTTTACATCCTGTCATGGTACTTTTAAGAAAATCAAAGAACAGCGTCTGCCTACGCAAGGTCCTTGGGTAGGACTCGAAAGGTGGACAAAAATGCCAGATCCAGTCAGAACATCTGGCTGACTGAACGATGAACAATAAATAATGAATTTGAAAGTAAAGTTTTACAGTTTGATGTGGTGCTAAAGGCACTGGGAGAGAAACTGGGATACCGTGAGTACTCATTCTCCATTGGGCATGATGCAAGCTGGATGACCTTGGGCCAGTCACTTTCTCTTCACCCTAGGTAATGGTAAACCACCTCTGAAAAATCTTCTCAAGAAAGTATGCAGGCTGTCACCAGGAGTCAACACCAGGAGTCAACACTGATTCAAATAGATGGCACACAGAGGGAGAGAAGGAATATGCATACATAATAAAAAGTTAAAGGTTTCCCCTGCCAGTCATGACCAATTCTAGGAGGTGGTGCTCATCTCTGTTTCATAGCCGAAGAGCCAGCATTGTCCGAAGATGCGTCCATGGTCATGTGGCTGGCATGACTATACACTGAGGCACATGGAATGCTGTTTCCTTTCCCATGAAAGGTGATACCTATTTATCTACTTGCATTTTGCAGGCTTTCGAACTGCTAGGTTGGCAGGAGCTAGGCTGACAACGGGAGCTTACCCTGTTATGTGGTGGCGCTTGAGTCTTAAACTCAAACTGCTGACCTTCCAGCCGACAAGCCTGGTGTCCTAACTGCTCAGCCACTGTGCCCCTGATATAGATAATAGGGAAATACTGTATTAATCCCCCCGAAAGCTTCAGATATCCTCTGAACTAAAGAACATTATTGTTGTGGTTGGACGGTTAGTAGCAAAAGGTCAGAAGTTCTTCCTTTTGAGGACAAAGAGGTCTCCATTGACAGTTGTGGATAAAATGCTTGGTTTTTAAGAGTTCTGGAAAGCTTGCTGCCTCTGTGGATAAAACATCCTGTCCTTGAAACTTTATTACAATGCCTTAGGGAACTGTAGGGAAACTCAGGCTGAAATCCTCAAAAACCTACATTAAAAATGGCTATATTTTTGTTGGCATTATGCCAATAAGGATGTATTGCATTTAGAATATGATTTAATTTTGCACTGTGCCTTAGGATCTCTGAAAGACCAGAAGGCTATTAATAATACCCCCTGGCATACATTGAATCGCCACATTGAACTGTAATATGGTAGGGACCAGAGATCAACAAAAGTCTAGTTGGCTGTACCGTTTACTATACCAACATTCTGATCCAAACAGGATTTACAGTGTATGAATCAGTTACATTACACCTACCAGATGGTCAGCTGGCCTTTGCTTAAATACCTCTAAGTGAATATTATATCCAGAAATTCTGGTTATAATAATTTTCTCAAAGACATATGGTATCCCTTAGATGCCATGCCTGCACGACAGACTCAGCTTGCTTCTTACATATCACACAATTAGAAGATTTTGACCCCTCACTGGATTATATTCCTGTGTTAGATTAAATTTTGGCACATCTAACTTGTGAGCAAAAGTGTAAAAACAGGGTTGGAAGCCAAACTGCTCACTGAAGATTTTGGCAAATCTTTTAAGATCTACGGCAAACAGAGAATCCCATGACACCGTAACTTTCCAACTGTTTTTGTTTTTCTGCATAAATTCACTTTCAGTAATAAAACACTCCAAGGAAAAGGGTAATGTAGAATTTTATCAACATTTTTAAGCAGAACACAAATATATCAAATTAAGTATGAGGACCAAAATCATTTACATACTTTAC
Source organism: Acrochordus granulatus (assembly GCA_032468055.1). Taxonomy (NCBI): domain Eukaryota; kingdom Metazoa; phylum Chordata; class Lepidosauria; order Squamata; family Acrochordidae; genus Acrochordus; species Acrochordus granulatus. Next base: position 21,805 of record JANHZU010009481.1, on the reverse strand, counting down.
CCGTGTCTGAGAAAATCATTTTTTGTTATTGTGAGCATTAAAAGCTGAGCATTATAGGATAAGATAAGTTGATGGGTCTTCAGAGAACCACGCTCATCAAAATAGTGTTCATGACAGCTGAACATTCGCAGTAACAAGCTGCATCTCAATCGACTTTGAGTTCTGATATACAAAAGTGCATCCATACTATTGTCTACATAGTATAAACATGCACATACAAATGCATACACATCAAATACATTTGCAGTTTTAAAAATATGATGTATTTTTTATCCATTTGAAAAAAACTAGGGCTTAATAGATCTGGGAGAGATATTCTTTAACATATAACATGTTTTTGTTACCCTATGCCTTTCAATAAATTCAAGAAGCTCCAAACTCTTGTTCATTAATGAATCATTAGTTTATTGTTATTTTAAGAGCTCCACTATTAGTGATAATGATTCAAGAGTCACTATTATGAGATGGGCAGTGTGAGACTAGGTTGAAGCTGCCATACCTAAACATGAAGTAAGCACGTTAGCAGAGTGGACAAAATCTAGAAATCTTGTCTAAAATATTTGTTCAAGGATAAGAGGACCAGACAAAAAAGTTGGACCTGAGTACATGGAACAACCCCCCCTCCAAGGCCCATCAACACCTATCAGACTTGAAAATCAACAAGGAAAGAGTACCTGCCAGTCTTTTGAATCAACCAAGAAAGGACTTGGGGATAAAAGGGATCCAGAAGCTCACCCACTCTTTGAGTCATACTTGGATCTAAATTTGATGGCTTCTATCCCTCTGAATAGTATCTGGCAGCCTAGTTGAAAAGGATAAGAGTAAGTGTGGACAAGTGTGTATATGTGCATGTAAGAAAGAGCAAATACACCCTGTAACTAGTAATGTTTTGCTTTTACTTTAAGTTCACTCCACGTATTCCAAAGAACCTGCTCTGCTCAATGTTTGACTGAAAGTGATTTGGATTAATTCAATTATTTAATTAATTATTTTCCCAGGCTGTTGTTGTGTGTCTTATCTTCTCTAGCTGCATCTATCTAGAAAAACCCAAGTAGAAAGCAAAGGGGGCAAACAAGAGCCACACTAGAATGTGTGAGTGAGTGAACATAAGCCAAACCTGGTGTAAGCAGCCACATAAATGGAATAAATAAATAAAGTACCTGATTTTATGTGCCAGTGTAAGCAGCCACATAAATGGAATAAATAAATAAAGTACCTGATTTTAGATTGATACTTCTCTTCATTTTCATTGTTCAAATCCATGTCCATGTTGTCTTTTATTTTAGAGCTCACATGATGGAGTTTTCTTTTTAAATTTTGGGTGGATTTCCTACTCAATACTCCCACATACACAAAACCAGAAGAATTCAGACATAAGAATACTCTCTCTGTCTGAGATCAATGTAAAGTATTAATCCTGAAATGTTAGCTTAACCAGTATGCATATGTTCCCTCGTGAGCAATTCTCTGGTGTGTATTTCGTTGTGTGTACAGACATAGTGCATACTCACACACACTAATGTGCATCCATATGAGGTTTAGATGGATAAGTTGCCATGCACACATAGAGATATTTCTTGACAAATTTTTACAAAGAATGAAGATTTTTAACAATATTTCCAGTTTTCCCTATTTTACTAATCAATAAGATTAGCTTTTTTTATTTTCCTGTGGTTGAAAAGGGAGAGAAGGTATCTTTCTTTCTGCTTTGTTGTTGGTGTATTAAAACCTTGCCATATGCATCAGTAACAGCACAGTTGGTGAGCTGATGAAATAAGTATCTTTGATAGCATGAAATACCTGATTTTTTAAAAAATTCAACAGAAATGAGAAACATCACTCATGTTCACATCCTCCCAAATAAGTCTAGTCCCATCAAAACTGGATTCCACTTAGGACCATACTATTATATCTCTTTAAGGATACAATAGTATCTTTAAAATACAATTATTCCTTTCAATTCTACAAAAGTCTTCAAGTTTCCATCAGTGCCACTTGGTAGCTATCCTTTCCTCACCTACCTCACAAGCCACTCTCTTCTTAGCATGATCATTTGAACAAAAGGTTACAAGTCCAAATCCAGTAACTTGGCAAAAGAGATGTCTCAAGAGGAATACAGGAGGGTTTTTGATCAGAGGTAGAAGAAGAAAGAGATGCTCTTCCGTGAGAGATCCCTTGAGTAGGACAACTGTTGAATCATTTGCCTGCAGGTATAGTGAAGTTCAAAGCAGTGAGAGACATCCAGGAGACAATAACAAAAGGAGGAGGAGATTTACTATGAGGTTGTCTCCTCTGCGATTAATCCAAGGGAAACTGAAATGTGAAGCTCGCCTTTGACTACCATATAAACTCTTAACTAGTTTATTTCTGAACAGGACAAGGTCTGGAAAATTAAATATTTGTGCAAGTTTTACTCATCTCCGTTCATGACCTGTTATCTACTGTTCAAATAGCTGACATTATGGCATCTTTCCGGATGTGACTCATTTCATTTAGCTTGTTATATTTTGTCTATTTGTATCCCACCTGTATTATTCTTCCAAATAACTCAAGGTGGCAAACATATCCAACAAACTTTCCTCCTCCTATTTTCCCCACAACAGCAACCCTGTTAGATGAGTTGGGCTGAGGAGAGTGACTGGCCCAAAGTCACCCAGACAACTTTCATGCCTAAATCAGGACTAGAACTCACCGTCTCCTGGTGATTGGCCCAAAGTCACTCAAGTGGCTTTCATACAGGACTAGAACTCAAGGTCTTCTGATTTCTACCCTGGTGTCTTCACTACTAGACCTGACTAGGTTCATGATTCACAAACACTCTAATCCTGAATCTACCTACCTAAGTTAACAGAGCTAGCCCATGGGATTGGCTAGTTTTTTCCTGCTGGCTGGTGATATCTGAGGAGGGAAAAGGTAGATTGGAGAAAATATCAAGTGCTTTTTAAAATTTATCTGCATTAAAAGTGTAAGTCCTTTGAAGTTGGTGAGATGGAATTAAAGCAAAAGGGGAGGGGTCGAAATGGTCAAGACTGTAGCCACAAATCAAAGTTCTGCCATTTTTTATGTTCAATGCAAGTAAAAAAGGGGGACAAAGCTTTGATCACATAATCACAGCTGCCATTTGGCATTTTGGACTTTCTTAGAAGAAAAGTCCCTGTTTCTCTCCATTTATCACATGCTCAGTCATAAATCCATTCCAAGCAATTTCTGCATTTCTCTGGACATTTTTTTCTCCAAAAAACAAAACTGCATGAAAACTCACATTTATGTGGGTGTTCACTTTCCAGAAAATGCACTTTTTTTTCAAGCAACTTTTTTTTTTTACTACGGACTTCACTGCATACACCACTCTCCAATCTATGCAGAATATTTCAGGACCAATTTTCATCCAAGCTTAGATCTACACTGGAGAATCTGGCAAAGTGCTGACCTTGAATGAAAAATGGCCTTCAACTCACATATTGAACCAGGGAATGGGAAGGGAAAAAAATACATATCAAAACATGTATTCATCTCCCTCTCTCCTCCTGAGTATTCACATTGTAAGTAGCCTAGGACTGTGGCATAAAGTGTAGTTCTGAAACCTCATATGTGCAAAAATCTCTTTTGCATTTGCAACAATGGTGATATTAGTAAGGGACAAAAACCATTTCCACAACAGCCTGGCCTAAGACTACCCCTGCTGGCCGTCCCCACTGCTGTGAGCAGCATTGGTAAATAGCTTTCCTTTAAGGGTCATTAAATTTTGAATCCAGCGCATTGCCGTATCTCTGCCATTCTGTTCTCAGCAGTGCCAGGAATCAACATTTCTGCCTTGCAGCCATTTAAATCTTTCCATACCCTGCTCTGTATGTCTGAGCTACTTGGCAGTGCTTGGCTTTCTCCCAGTGGGGGATTCTCTCTCCAATTGGTCGTTCTGCCCCCCCCACACACATCCTTTCTTTGCTGAGAGATGAAGACATCACAAGACACAATATTGTTCCTCCCCAACATTTGCACTGATGGCCTGAGTAATGGGAGACATTCAAAAGCCAACTGCATTTTCAAAAGACAAAACTGAATGTGGGAGAATGAAATTGAAATGAAAATGAATATAACCAGGGCTCCTTTCTTTTAACAGAGCGAGAGAGCAAGAAATGAACTGCTAGCGTTTTAAGTGTAACCAAGATTAACCTGTATCCAATGATTTTAAAGCATTCATATTGACTCTAATGATGAGTCCTAATTATGCATTCTTATGAAGAATATAAGTTAGGCTGAGTTTTCCCAATTAGATTTGTAAGCCGTTCCAGTTATCTCTCTCATACAGTACAGAGTATATAATCAGCTTGAGGATTCAAGCAGTGCAAAAACCATTAAAAATAACACAGTTTTCCATCAGCTGTGATAGTCTACCTTGAGTAATTGTCACATTCCCATTCCTGCTCCTGGCTCCTGGCCAGAAGTGGCAATTACATCACTATCTCTGAAAGAGATACTTGTGCCAAACAAGGCCCACACAATAGGAAAAATGAATGATATGGTCCTTGGTTGAATCTGATGCCCATTGGAGAAATGACAAAGCTGAATCTATTGTATGAACATGAAAAAGTAAATGTATAAAACAGCCAATGAATCCTCTTTTTTTAAAGTAAAGCCTTACTTTGCTCTCAGAGATGAAACTCAAAGTATGGACTATATGCAGCCAAGCCATTTTCCAGGCAAGCTTGATTCTAGGTCTGTACGTATGTCTTGTGATTATATTGGCAACATTGGCTTTCTTTGGATTTTTTTCAGACTTTATAAGTTTTTTGCTTAAAGTTTTTAAACTAAGGCAGCATGGCCATCTCTCAGGAATGCTAAATTCCTGCACTTCATTGAGAGTTGGACTAAATGTTCTTCAAAGTCCCTTTCAGTCCTTACTTTCTATGATTCTATGAATCGGAAGCTACACAGGCACCTCATCAAGTGAGGGATCAATGATTTTATCAAACCTAATAATCTGTCTGTCTGTCTGTCCTCTCCTCAGTTGTTCTACCTATATCATTACGTCCAATAGGATGGGCACACTCAGGATCCTATCTATTTAAAGCACCACCTGGCAAGAGCCGGAAAGTGTCTCTTCTCTGTTGAAGCATCTGCCCTCTGAAACACTATATCATCTGTAACGATAATCTTCAAAGATTTCCAAAATGCTAGCAAGTTGTGGGATTACACCATCTCAGATGTGTAATGATATGTGGGAATGATTTTGGGAAAAAGGAGAAAAAGCCACAGCCTAGATAATGGTCTGATAAATGAAATTGAGTCTGAAGGATGGGTGGGAGTAGAGAAGGCATCTCAGAAGGGATCCACCCTAGTTTTTGTAAGAGTGGAGAGGTACTTTCAGACTCGCAAGATTCATGTATTTTGAGGCAGTCCAGACAAGAAGCATCAATCATATAACCTAATTGTAAGATTATAGTATCAGAATCTTGCAGGTATGAAAGCACTGGTCCCCTTCTTTACTTTACTTTCCAGAAAATTAAGCAAGATCCTTTCTGAGATGTTTTCTGCACCCCCACTCCTCCTTCGGGCTCAGATTTCATTCATCAGACAACTATGTAGGCTATGGTTCTTCTTCCCTGTCTCTCAAGGTCATTCCCACAAGCCATTTCATATCTGAGATTTATGGATCCCTAACCCCGCCATCAGAAATCTTTAAAGACATTGATGTTCTCTTGTGACATGATGTAGTAATGGATTGATGTAATAAATGAATAGAAATAAATATTACAGTGATCTATGATCTGTGGTATTAGGTCATCAACTGACCAAGAGGCAGTTTGGCAATTTCCAACTAGAGTGAAATGTTTCCAGTACAAAAAAGAATGCAGGACTAAACTTTCTTAGATGGGAGACCACGAGGAAATCCCAGGGCTGTAAGCTAAATTGAAAAGTTGGAAAAACTTCCTGGAGAATGACAGTGGCAATCCACTTCCCTACTGTTGCCAAGAATGTTACATGGATATGACCAGGAATCAATTTTGACTAGAAAGAGACTTGGTTTTATTTGCTTTTAAGAGAGGTCACATTCCAAGCAAGCAAATTGGAAATGAACATTTAAAAAGGTAATAAAAGAACTCCCTCCCAGAAATCCCAACCCTAATGAGAGTTTGTGATTCTCCCCTTATAAATAAACTATTATATAGATGCTGCAGATTTTTGTCATGACATCTTCACAAAAAAATGCTATTAGCTAGTTTATGTGTATGAAATCATATAAAAATGGAATTAGAAATGAAGTTTGTCAAATGCTTTGGAGAGGAACTGGATAAGAATAACCAAGTTTATTTTTCATCACCTAGATGAAACAGACTATGTTTTGAAAAAGAGAAATGGGAAAGCTACTGGCTGATCTAAGTGGAATAGCAATAAACATATTACAGTATTTGCTACTGCTATAGAAGTTGGTGGCTTCAGGCTACTCCTTATTGGCTCTGTTCAAAGAAAAGCTTATGTTTTAACGTTTTAAAGACCTTTTTATTTTGTGAGCTTTTCTTAGCCAGAAATGTTCAAAAGCTTCTTCTTTTTTCCTGATTGTTTTGTTGCAAGGCAAATTCTGGATTTTTCCTTTGGTGCAATTTCACACTCCCTGTAATTGTCACTAGGTTCATAATTCCAGTGGTATATCTTTTGCAAACATGAGATGAGAACCAATTTCACATTGTCAATAATAAGGCTTTTTCTCACTGGAGGGAAGAAATGGGTCTAATTTCACTGTGAAATGGGTCTGTATTTTATTTGCTCTAAATAGATGCATCCTCTGTTATGTGTTCTGAAATAACTAGGGCATATGATACTTCCAGATATATTTTCCTCTGAGTATGCTGAGATTTGAAGCTTATCACTGTATTCCTTGACATAATCCTTGACTTTCTTCATTTCTGTTCAGGATGATATTACACATGGTTTTTATGTATGTATATATGTATTTATATAAGTACTGGCCTGGATGAAGTCAAAAGAAGTATAGCAGATGACAGTCTCAGAATCCTCTGGAGAAAACCTGGAAGTATTCATTCACATGAAGGTCAAAGTCAAACAGGAATCAACAGTAATACATAGAAACATAGAATGATAGGGTTGGAAGGGAACTTGAAGGTCTTCTACTTCAACTCTCTGGCCAGTATCCTCCTACTTTTCTGGCCAAATGGCTGTCCAGTCTTTTCTTGAAAATCTCCAAGGATGGAGCACCCATGGACTCAATAATTCCTCTGTAGAACTGTCTCAGCAGCTCTTGAGGCAGGTTGAACTTCTTGAGCTGATCCAGGAAGTACTTCCTCTGGTGTACCTTCTTAATGCTGGGGGAATGGTGGCTCTATGTACCTTCTTAATGATAGGGGGCATGGTGGCTCTGTGGTTAGAAAGGTAGCTTGTCAATCAGCAAGCTGGGATTTGAGGCCCAGGTGCTGTGTGGCAGGGTGAGCTCCCACCACTCACTCTTGCCCATCTATCAGTTCAAAAGAATGTAAATACGAACAGATAAATAGGTACCACTTCAGTGGGAATCCAGCGAGGACAAAAGACAGGAGCCCCCACTGGGCATCCCCTGGGCAACAGTATGTCACTGGCTAATACTTCTCGATCTGGAAGCCCCTTGATGGCTGCTTTTGGGTCCTGTCATCTACTGAACATTTGCAGCCTTCAGAGCTGTAGATTCCCAGATTTCTGTAACATCGCCATATGATAAATACAGAAAGAAAGAAAGAAAAGAGAGAGGAAGGAAGGAAGGAAGGAAGGAAGGAAGCAAGCAAGCAAGCAAGCAAGCAAGCAAGCAAGCAAGCAAGCAAGCAAGCAAGCAAGCTCATGTTAGCCATCCATTTCAAGTCTTGGGAGATTATAGAGCCCAGAAACTTGAAGGACTGTACTGCTGATACCATGTGGCTCAGCATATTCAACTCTAAATTGTATTGACTGCACTACAGGACCAGCTGTTCAATCTCCCATCTGCATGCAGACTCATCATCATCTCTAATGAGTCCAATGATGGAAACATGCTCTTGTAGAAATTCCTCCTTCGTTCAAGTTTGGATCTCTCATGCTGAAGCTTCCATCCACTCACAAGTCGAGTCCAGGAACAATTTGGTAGGCTAAAGGTGCCATCTAGAAATGCCGAACTCTTAGCACAATCCATTATTTATAGTCTTTTCCATGGAAGTCAACCCACTTATCATCATACACAATACCTCTTACGTTGGTCAGGTACACACAAAGTTGTGGCCAGAATTTTATGAGGGTTCATGTGCAAGATTTTAGTTTGTTAGGTGTCATAAGATCAGGCCCAGTTCTAATGACCAAATGGAAAGACACGTTTGCCATTTTCATCTGTCTCTCACAATACGCTGCAGCTCTTCCAAGGACAGTCTTATAATCTCTTTTATCCCATCCATCTATTTTATCTGTTGTATTTTCCTTTTTCTATTTCCCTCAAGCTTGCTGAAATATATGCTACTTCAAATTTGTTACATATGTATACATGATATGAAATCTAGATATACAGGTAATCCTCAACTTATGTCTGCAATTGGAATCAGAATTTATCTTGCTAAGCAAGACAGTTTTAAGTGAGTTGCATTCAATTTTACAACTTTTTTACCATGGTTGTTAAGCAAATCGTTGTTGTTATGAGAAGTATGCAGTCATTAAATGAATCCAGCTTCCCCCATTGACTTTGCTTGTCAGAAGCCATCAGGGAAAGCTGCCAATGGTTATCATGTACTGTGGAACACTGTGACCATCCTAAATACACAGTGGTTGCCAAGCACCTAAATTCTGATCATGTGACCATGAGGATGCTATGACAGTCATAAGTGCAAGAACAGGTTGTAAGTCACTTTTTTCAGTGACATTGAAACATTGAACAATCGCTAAATCAATGGTTGTGAATCAAGGAATATTGTATCTTCTTGCCAATTATTTCTTGCTAATACAGTGGTACCTCACAAGACGACTAACTCATATGACATGAAACTCACAAGTCGACCAAAAAAATTAATAAAATTTATTCTGCTAGATGCGCTGCGACTCACACGACAAGAAACCTTTGCGCCATATCTTGCGCGTCATCAGTCAGCGCGCTCTGTATTTCCCATTCAGGAAATGCCTCATGGCTTACTCCATTATTGTGCATGTGATTGAGGTCAACATTCCTGACCACAATGAGCACCGCGTGATGAGCTCACATGGGAAATCACACAACGGAGCCCTCTTGCTGTGTAATTTAAGTGAAAGTCATTCAAGAGATGGAACTCCCGAGACTTCAGACTCCAGATTCTCCCTCCAGAAAGTCCCCTCCCCCTCCTCTCCTCTCCTCATTCTCTCCCCAGGGGTGGGGCGAGGAAGCAGGGGCAGCAAGAGAGGGATGTGGGGTGAGAGGCAAGGTGAGGCAAGTGGCAGCAGAGGAGGAGGAGAAGGGTAGTGAGAGAGGGATGTGGAGCAAGCACCGAGGCAAAGCCAACCCAGGATGCCACATGTGAAGGTGCGCCGTGTGGCGATGTGAGGTGGAAGAAATGCACGTGGCCTGGCCCTGGGATTGCTGGCAGCTGAGCCCCTCTGGCTGCCGGCCTTTTCAAGGCGAGCACGAGGCATGACCCGGTGGCCGGAGGGGCTCAGCTGCTGGCACTTCTTCTGCCTTACCTCTCCATGCACCGCACCTTCCCATGAGGTGTCCCGGTTTGGCTTCACCTTGGTGCTTGTGGCCGGAGAGGGGTTGGAGCGCCAGGTACCTGCCATGTGCTTAGCCGGGACGGCCTTGGGAGAAGCTCTGCCCATCAGGAGGGAGGCAGGGGATATTCTCAAAGTGCACACACACAAAGCAAAGCAGAAACTGTAAATTTCCCCTCTCATAGTACAGAGGCAAGAAACATTGATGCCTGGAAAGGCATTGCTGAGGGAAAAGGCAGTTTTGCCTCAGCAATGGTGGCAGTGGATCCTCTGAGCCAGAATCTGCCTGGCAGCAGCAGATCCATAACTGCTGGTTAGTTTGTTCTATTTCTGCTTTATATCGTGTGTTAATCATGGCTACTTGTTTCAGATATTAGGGACAATCATTTCTACATCAAATTCCATTGAAAATGATTTTTTGGTGATTATTTTTGGGGTTGTGGAACGGATCGTCCGATTTTCCATTGTTTCCAATGGAAAACCTCGTTTCACTTTAAGAGCATTTCTTCCCGAACGGATTAGTCTCATCTTGTGAGGCACCACTGTACATGACATTTTTGAATTTTGTCTGTCTGGATCACGGGCTCCAGTTCTTCAAACTGTTGCCATGAAAAGTGCATAGATGTGTCACCCACAGATGAGTTTGACTCAGAGGGACTTTATATTTACTTCATTTATCTTGCTGCAGGCCCATGTTGAAGTCACTGGCGATGTTGAAGCTCCTCTCCTGAATGTCTTCTGAAGCCACTGTAGGGAAGGAAAACAGGTCAGGTTTTACTCACCCGACTACTCTTGCCATTTTGAAGCCAGCACCTGTTGTATGGACACCTCTGTCTGCATGGTCAAACGGAACGAGGCAAGTTTCTAAAGTGGAGAAGGACTGAAAGGAAAGAACAAGGGCGAAGTATTCAAAATATGCTAACAGATCAGGGGCCTCCCTTTATAATGAACATGATTAATACTAAGCTCCACTCAACGCTCTCCTCGCCACAAAGCTTTGTTTGTTTTGTTGTGCATGCTGTAGTTTTTCAGATTATGCTGTTAATTATGAGCTGGAATGAATCACTAAAGTTATAACCTGATTTTCTAATGAGTTCTCCATAAATCTGCTGTTTTCTTCTTGGTCCCATTGATTTCCACTGAAAAATGAATATGAATCTAGCACACTGTTCCCGTATGGATTTTTTTTCCTTTTTAAGGGTAACAGTATGATAGAGACAGTCACAGAAATAGGCATTATAAGGAAATATTTCCAAAAGCTGTGGCACATATATTCAAATTCTGAAATATTGTTTAAGACCGTATACTGCTGAAATATTATTCAAGATCACATATTGCTCTTAAAAACTTACCATCATGATTATAAGTCCACATTACTACCTAGATAGCAGGTAATGGAGGCAACCAGGGGATGTCTACAGGTATTACAAAGAAGAGTTGTGACATTTTAGAAATTGTTAAATGGGTCTTGGGGGCGTGGGGTGATTGTGGAGCTTTCATTAGTTATGGTTGGTTTATTTGTTTCATTATTTGTCTGTATGTTTTGATGCCTTTGAGCCCATATTGACTCCTGGACACTGAATGGACCACAGTTTCCTTGGTCAGGAATGGTTTGCCCTTCCTTCCTTCCTTCCTTCCTTCCTTCCTTCCTTCCTTCCTTCCT
>JANHZU010009478.1:0-10452 GCA_032468055.1 Acrochordus granulatus | reverse complement strand
TCCCAAGGAGCAAGTGTCTTTTGATTTCATGGCTGCAATCACCATCTGCAGTGATCTTGAGTTCCAACAACTTATGGTCACCAAGTTGCCTGCCCTCAGCTATAAGCTTTCAGTTGTTACTCAGTATGCATGATGAACAGAAATTTGACTCTATATTAAAATACCATTGCATTTAGACAATAGTGTTGATTAAATATGTTACTTTTTAAAAAGTCTTATGCAGTCTATGTATATTCTTTCAGAACTTGCATTGGATGAACTGTATCCTTTGGAGCCAGAAGTCAGTGACCAGGAAATGGATTGCAGATAATCTTTCAATAATGTATCCATTTACTTTCCAGAAAGGGTTACATTTGAAATTTAATTCAATGCACTTTTCAAAATTTACAGGTCAATGCATAAAATGTTCAAATATTAATTATCAGAAACCATCACAATATAAACAGTATATTATTTTTGTACTGAATATATTTTCTATCCAACATTGGGTAATAAAACATACATTCCTGAAGAATATATTAAAATTATATCTATAAACTTTAATTTGTGTGCTTGAAGATTTATTTATAGTTAGGAATTGAGAAAGCCTTTTGGATTAAAGGTGAAACGTCTTCTACTTGAAAAATCTAATCCAGATGCCTGTTTTTTAAACTTTTGTTACGATGCAATTATCCTGGATGAGTGAGAGTCTTCACAGACATTTATAGTTAGGGTTAGAGGTAGGTGAGCATTGGGAATATTATTCTCATTAAGTAGGAACTTAATGGATCTGATTTCTTTAAAAGTTTGCAATGCTTTATTAATTGAGATTGTGTTTTTTTTAATCAACAACATTTTATGATATACTATATTTCATTGGTCCAATTAGAGAAAAATGCTCGTGTTTTGAAAATGCAATTTCATATATGAAATTACTGTATATATACTATCGACACAATGGATGAAAATGAAATCACTTGTGTTTATTTCAGAATAAATCTCTGTAAGCACTATCAATCAAAAGGTAGAAGACCAAGGTAATAAGTATTTGTAATATGTTGTTCACTATGAAAGAAATGATAAATCTTGAATATTTTTGCTGTGATTGGTAATTACAGTTAACATCCTATGTCTTCTGCTTCTATTCAGTCACTTTTGGAAGATAGTGGTTCATTTCTATTCTCAACAGATTTTTAATTCTTAATTCAAGTGTGATTTGAAATTCTCTGTATCAAATACCATAAAAGAATTAGGGTTCCTTGCTATGGAAATTAAATGGTTTCTTAGAAGTGAAATCACATGCTGTAAAAGCTTTACTCTGAAAGAACTTCAGCATTTACTTCAAGAAAAAAAAATGCAGTTTAATAATCAAAAGTTTATTTTTCTCCTAAAAGCAATAACCAGTTTTTTTCATTAGTCTTTCCTCTGTTGTATATTTAGCCTTAATGTGAGGAAATATATCCTATAATATTAATTTTCAGAATCTCTCATTTTACATTATTGTAGCCTATTACAATTAGTACATGCTAGAACAGTACCACTAAGCAGATCTTGGCTGATACTGAAAAAGTAAGCAGGATTAGATCAAATTAATATTTGGGTGAGTAGTTATGAGGCAATTTTAGGACTAAAGATAAGGAAGTTTTTAAAAAATCATATGAAAAGGCAATAGCTGACCACTTATGAATTGTTGCCAAGAAAAACTGATGCATCCATGAAATCCCCATGATTTTTTTACTATGCAGGTTAGCTGTTTCAAGTCTGGTGGTACTCCTGCAACTCCATTAATCGCAACTAAGCTGTGGTAATTAATGTTTGCTCTATTAGAGCCATTCCTTTCAACTAGATCTTAAAGTATTGAATGATCTATTCATGATTCCCATTCTGCCCTCTACTATCATTCCCTTCCCTTTTTAAAGACTTCCAACTGTTTTAATTCCTTGAGGGTTTGGGAAAAAAGTTTAACTTAAGCATCTTTTTTTCTTGAAGTACTCAATATATTTTAAGGAGCTCCATGTAGGAGAAGAGATGGCATAACCAGGGGGAAGGGTGAAAAAAGGTCACTACATAGCCATAAATGTATTAAATCCAACTTCCTCTGATTGCCATTGGATCTTATCTAGCACCAACCAGGTGCTGACCATTAGTTGAGAAGACACTTGTGTGTAGGCTTTAGCAATAAATCAAGTAATTCGAACCTTTACAAATGAACCTAATCTTTCATGTTTGAGATTCCAAAGGAAATTGTATGCCTACTTCACAACATCCTAGATAAATGTAAGAATAGCAATTTAAGAAGACATTTTACAGTAGAGAACCATTTAAATATACAGGTAGTCTTTGATGTATGTTATGATGATCATAAAATGTGACCAATCCAATTTTACGACTTTTTTTGCAGTGGTTGTTAAGCAAATGCTGTAGTTATTAAGTGAACCAATGCTTCCAATGGGCATTGTTTTGCCAAAAACTGGACGTGCCAGTTTTCAGCAAAATCATTATAACACCCAGTCACATGACCATGGGATGCTGCAAACAGCTGTGAATGCAGCTGTGTTGCTGATTGTCCTAAGTTCAGTCACATGATCATGGAGAGGGCCTGATTATCGGAACTTTGAATCCAGGTCATAAGTCCCCTTTTTGGATTGGTCATCAAAAATCTTTGAACAGTTACTAAACAACTGATCATATGTCAGAACTATCTGTACATGTATCGATGCATTTTAAAGATCATCAGAAGTTTAATCTTTTTCATTTTGTGCAGATCTCAGTAAAACTGGAGGATAGGATTTATCTTAATTAGAAATTCACTTTAATTACTCAGTATCAGATTCCAGGAGATCACTGGCATTATGATTGCACCAGCGTGAATATTATGTTGACCTCTCTGTTACATAAGCCAGTATAATAGGCAGAGCCAAAAATTCAGTGTGGTAAGAAAGAAGAAAATTTAGTTAGAATGGCACATTTGTTCAAAGTTCAGTATTACTATGTTGTGTATGGGTTTTAGGAGCCTAGCTTAGATTCTGGTATGAGAAGAATGGGAGAAAAAGCTTAAACAGGGCCTTGGAGTGCAGATATGCTGTCATGAGGGCTGATGAGCTGACTTGGTTGATAGCCAGGACTCTTGAGGAGCAGATGTAGGCAGCATTTCCATTGGTCAAGCCTTGTATATAGGTTCTGGGGGGGAACCCAGCATCTAAATTGCTGGGGGACATGCTGCCTTCTGATCTGTGAAGAAGGGAGAATAAGAGAAGAGATGTCCAGCCATGTTTCAGCAAGTGTTGCAGAACACGCTGCTTGGAGAGATTGTGGTAGAACTTTTGGCTGGAGAGAAATATAGTAAGTGTGCAGGAGATATGTGTGGTTACAATTTTCCAATACTGGAGGGAAAAGAAAGTGATGATGATGGGAGGCTTCCCCTGGCAGAAGAGAAACGAACCTCAGATAGGTGGACAAACTACATCAAAAACAGGAGACGGATACTTGGAGTCTTTGCAGAAGCCCCAGACCAGGAAAGGCCAGGAAGGCTCAGGGGCAGAAGGCCAGAGAGAGAGGCATCATGCAATTTCTATGAAAGGGACAGCTGCCAAGATCCAAGAAGGTATGAGCACACTCCACAGCTGTATAGCCAATTCCCTTCCTCTCTCAAGGAGGAACTGAAGGGAGAGGGAGGAGAAGGAACAGGCAGAGACCTGGTAGCTTAGCAATGGAGCAAGGGGTTGTGAGTGAATATCCCCGAGAAAGAGGCGGGGAAAAATGACATTTTTATAAATTGAACCTCCTAATTGTTGTAAGCAGATGTACATGGTAAAAGAATCATAAAAAACCCACTATCTGTCACTGTGTAGCACTGTCCTTAGTTAAAAGCGCATCCAGCTACCAAAGAACCTGTGGCCACACTGCGACACATTAAAGGCAAATGTTATGTCTGGAAAAAGGTAATTTCCGACCCTCTCATCCAACTGAAAAAAACTTCAGGTAACTTCTCCAAAACAGAACAGAAGAATCCAATCACAGCAAACCACCAATCATGTTAAATCTAGCTGTAAATCACATGCTGTGAGCCTCCATCTCTGTTTCCATGTCTGGAAAGTGTATGAAGAAACTACTCGATGCCAAGAATTCTGTAAATAAAAACAAATGTTAATTCCTCAGAATCTGATAGAATTTGTATTTCAAGACCAGATCCAAAGATGCATCATGAACCTCCTTGTCACTCCTGCAGCTGGACATGCAAGGATAAAATACTTTTAAAAGTAATCAAGGGAGAAAGGCCTCATTATGCCTTCAGAGACTGGTTTATTTCTAAATGATTTGATAGGCTATGTTTAAAGCAAGCTAGCATGGCTGTGTGAAGTAAAGGTTTCCCTGCCGGTCATGACCGACTCTAGGGTGTGGCGCTCATCTCCGTTTCTAAGCCGCAGAGCCGTGCTAGTCTGAGGACGCTTCTGTGTTCATGTGGCCGGCATAACTAGACGCCAAAGGTGCACAGACACGAGATACCTCGTGCCAATTCATTAATTATTTGCTTCCCCAACATCAGTCAGCCACATTGTATAGCCTCAAAGTGTTAAGTATTAATTTAACAGCGTTCTTTTGTTCAGCACTTGTATCAGTATCTTAAGAGGTACAAAATAACTTGTACAATTTAGATCCAGGAAAAGTAGAATCTGGCCCTCAAGATGTCAGATGGCAGTTCCCACCATCCATCATCAGTGGTTAGTTGTAACCACATGCGCTTGAAGGCTCCCTGATTAAAGGCTGCAATAAAAGCCTGATAGCATGGATATTTAACTTGAAGCCTTCCATCTTTGCAAAGTACCCAAGTATAGATAGTCCACCACTCATGCACACAGATTGGGATCGAAACAGCCATTGTTAAGCAATGTGGTTGAGTCTTGCCTGATTTTATGACCTTTCCTGCCATGGTCATTAAACAACTCCAGCTTCCCCCAGTGACTTGCTTGTCAGAAACTCCTGGGAAGGTTGCAAATGGCGATCACATGACCCTGGGACACTGCAATCATCATAAATACATGCTGGTTGCCAAATGCCTGAATCTTAATTACATGACTCAGAGATGCTGTGATAGTCATAAGTGTGAGGACTTATGTCACTTTTCAATGCCATAATTTTGAACAATGGCTAAAGAAATGGCTGTTAAGTCAAGGACTACCTATAAGGTCCTTTTTGTTCAGCATTATCTCTGCATTTTGTCTTTCTTGGTTTGGCTTCTGTTTAGATCTTTTCTGTATTTCCTTTATCTCTTGTACCTCATGGTGAAAGTCTACTGCCTATGTCCTCGATTTCCACACGTCCCTGTGGAAAAGGCGTTTTATTCTGAGCATAGCTTGAATATGCTTGGGCCAACTTGGATGACATACCATTCTTTCCAGCCTTAATTTAAGCTTTGGCTGTCTTGGATTCTATCCCATACATGCTCTGGCTATATTATATCCTGTTAAAGATGTTATCTCCCCTTTTTCATTCTTTACTAATTCTTTTTGTAATGTGCATCTTTAAAGCTAGGTTTCTGTGTTTTTTCTCTTTTCTACATTCTGGCTGGTGGGAAAGGGAGCTTTCTGGTGACATTTTCTGTTCACCAAAAAACCAAATCATTATTTCTGGATGAATTCAAGATTAATCATGACCATTATTGTTTTTAACTTGATCATAAATATTGTCACAAGAAGTGGGATGCAACTCAGATTTGCTCTTATTAGTACTTGTTCAGTGGACCATACACTGATGTGGGGGATGAATTGTAGAATGCTTATTCTAGGTTGCTGCTGGATGTATTTGCACACTTTTAGATTGCTTTGAGGTTCACCTTCCCTGTTCTGGGAGCTTGAGTTAAGGAGTCAGTCTAGGGCACATTTGTAAACTTTGTTGTAACAAGGGAATATATTAAGCATAAGACCTTAGCATATTGTTAGACAGTATAGCTTTAATAAAGTATGTTTGTCTTTTTAAATACATCAATATTCAGCAAATATATATAGCACTGATGCCTATTTCTTAAGCCAGTAGTTTTTGCCTAGGACCAGATGGGTAGTTCACAGGCAAACTGAACTGTTTACCATACTTAGATACACACACATACATACTAGAGCCTTATTTTTTATTGGCATCATGAACTTCTAAGCAGTCAAGCAGAACAGAAACATTCAGTTCCCTCCAACCCAATCTCTCTGTACGGATGGTGTGAAGTACCGATGGGAGCGATCTAAAGTCAATGTACAACCATGTTTATCTGGGTGAAATTACTGTTCTCTGTGTTTTTGAAAATCTTGTACAATTGAGAAATCTTGTACGATTGAGTAATGTGGTTTGCAGTATCTGTTTCAGATCTTGTTTGTCAATAAGGTAAAGTTGTGGGGCAGGAGGATTATAACTGGAGGAAGCATTCTTGCTTTTAGAACACCTAAATACAACATTGATTATACTCTTCACAAGATTCTGTGAAGAATCTTTTTTATAGAAATAAAAAAATATTTCTATATTTTGGTCGAAATAAAAAGCATCAACAGCGTCATACAGAAAACATCCATTTGATTACTTTCCATGTATGAGTATAGTTTACGAGTGTTCATACTAAACTAAATGCACCCAGAAACTAAGCTGAGCTAAGAATGACCTAACAACTGAGAATAAACCATGGTATTACTTAAAATTAAGACTTTGTTTCTAACCAGAAATAATCGGTAGGAGTCTAGAAAACAACTTAGTCAGTTCCCACCTAATTTTAATAGCTATATGGCAGAATTTAGCTTAGCCTGACCCACCTCGCAGGGTTACTATTGTGGGGAAAATAGGAGGAAAAAGGTGAGTTAAATATGTGAGTTAAATAGGAGAAAAAAGGTGAGTTAAACCCTTGAGTTGTTTATAAAAGAAGTAATAAAGGCAGGATACAAATAATAAAAGTACTGATCTGAGAAGATGGCTTTCATGTAATAAGAATCTGATTATTTTGCTGTATGTGGGTAAATGAACTGCCCAGTAGAACCTGCAATACAATATGAACACCATAGATTCTATGCACAGTTGGGCATGCAGGGTATGGTTTTTCTAGATGGCAGAGCATTAAGTTGAGCTAATGTTAAAGTTCTTCTCAGTTGGAAACTGAGATAGAATTTAAATATCCCACAGGTCTGAATGAGGAAGATCAACTACTTAAAAAAACATCTTAAGGTATTTGAGACTGATCTATATCTGGTATGCCAACTCAGGACTTTTTTAATGAGACCTAATTTTCCATTACTGTGAAATTTCCATTTGAGTTATTACCCCTAATTAATATTAGCTCCTAGTATTATGATCCATATATTGTCAGTAAAAAACATCTTAAGATATCTGCCATCTTCCCAAATATTTTAATCAAAAAGTTGAAGAGAGGATAAATAAATGATTTATGATCCTTCTAAATTAATAAAAGAATTTTAAAATTATATTAAACCACAATCTTTAGAGCAAAGTAACAGTTGAGGAAACCAATCTGGCATCATAAGAGATGCAACTGCTTAGACTGGTTCCAGTGATATGACCAAACCTAATTATTGGAATCAATAAACTTTGCACACTGGCTTATAATTTCATTTATCCATAAGAACATCTAAGAACTTTTGATTCTGTTTTGATGCCATTAAAAAAAGGGTTAAAATGTAAATTTCAGAACCAAAATATCAGGAGAAAGGTATTCATAGCATGGAATGGTTATATGGTAGAAAATATGGCATTAGTAAGACAATTGCTCTCTACTTCAAATCTACAATACTCTCACAAGGAAAACAGACTGCCAGCACAACTTTAAAAATATTTAGGCATTAAAAATGTTAGAAGATAGAAACAGTGCTAGAAAGCAAGGCCATTCAGAGATAAAAGCTAGTAAATTCCCATGCCAATGTTAACTCTTATTCAAAGGACACAACCTTGAGCTAACCCAATAAACCACTGTCTTCATAATACCACTTTTTTACCTCATAACTCCACCTTCACTGAGTACATTAAATATATGAGATCCAATCGATGATCAAGGTATATTAATCACATGTATACTGTAATTAGCATGTCCATATAAAGTGCTTATATCTCTGTTCTTTCTAGGCCTTTGATTCAGCTGCCACTGATACCATTGGTAAATAATTTATGCTTTAAAGAAGGAGTGTGTCTGAACCCTGTTACTAAAGAACTCTAGGGAAAAAATTTTCACAATAGCCTTTTAATTATGTCATTGGCCAAATGGATAAAGTTTCATTGTGAAAAATCATATTCTATTTTAAGATAAGGAATGGAACATGACAGTTCTGAGCAAGCTTTAATTTTGTTTTTTTTTCAACTTAGGAGATTTTAACATCTATTTTCCCATATAACACTTTTCAAGTCTCAAATTATCCTACTTCGAACACATGCAAAGACCTAACTTGCTGGAGAAGGCTCTAATGCTGGGAAAGGTGGAAAGAAAGAGAAGAAGAAGACAACAACCAGCAGCAACATGGACTCAGCTGCAGTGGCAAATAGGGCACCTTGGAAGACGTTTACGTTAGAAACAAATTGTCATGGTGAAAATCTATCTATGTGGTAGCTAAGAGTCAACAATGACTTGATGGTACATCATCAGTCAAGTAATTAAGATCTCCATATTATAGGGAAACCATTTATAGGACATTACTGTCTTATAACATTTGTTGTATACTGATCAAACAGTCAACAAAAAATTCAGTGTTTTTTGGCAGTGAACTCTTAAATTCTTAGCAGGCCACCATTTGCTTCTTTTTTTCCTTTTATCACCTAATTTTGTCCTGTTCTCCCCTTCCAATAAGCTTCCAATTCCATTGGCTTGTTCTCTTTTTTTGTCCAAGATCAGAGTCAGAAAATCCCCTGTCCCCTATGGTTGTATTTAAACTATGTTTACACAAGGCTAGTTTTAAATGCAACATGAAAGGAATTTACTCAGCTGCACAAATAAGAAACCATTCCCACAATTAATTTTGCCATGATTTATTTTTAGATCACTAAAAATTTCTTGTTTATTTCATTTGACAGCATTCTTTAGTAGAATAAAGGAACTAAAAAGCTGTAGAGGATACTTACACATTACAACACACACAGCATTGTGACCAGATTAGGCAAATAACAGTAGTCAAAACAAACTGAAAACTGCAACCAGGAATATTATAATAGTCCACCTAAAGGAGAACAACACTTTTAAGAGTCAAGCTATTTAGATTTTTTTAAAAGAAACACATAATCCATCTATTATTCCATGTTCAAAATAACTGGAAGTTATGTTCAATCAAGACTGAAAATGTCATCAGATACATATCTAAGCCACCCAGGGTTGCTTTGGATAATGAAATGGGCAGCATATAAATTTAATATAAATAAATATCTGAACAAACAAGTTATGATTGATTCTAACAAAGAAATTCAGGGAAGCAGAATAATCCTGAGTGGAGAAAGAGAGATGGGAGATATGAATTAGGGTAACATTAATATAACAAAGCCCAGGCTATATGTTTAAGTTGTTGGCTTTAAAAAATACAACCAGCAGAAGTACTCGTTATTAAAAAAAATCACGCTGCCCATTTCCCAGTCAAGAAATGAACTGAGATGTTAGATTGCAGTGCAGAATGCCGAGGCTATCCTGATGCTGCCAAGGGACATTTATCGTCTCCAATTTGTACATCTTCTGACGCAGAAGAGCAAAGTCAAAGGCCCGAGGAAATCAAACAGCCACCAAAAGCCCTTGAAAAGCTGGCAGCAAGTTTATTTTAGAAGGGAAAAACAAGTATATGATCCTATTTGCTTATTACATTATTTTAGCATTATTTACATAAAATAAATTAAGTCATAGGTAATGCTTGAGTGCCCATTCAGGTGGTATGATGTGCTGGCAACATACTAGTCAGAGATGAAGTATAGTTTATAGTCGGTAAAGAAGTTGCACATCTCTGCTC
The DNA here is from genome assembly GCA_032468055.1 of Acrochordus granulatus. Taxonomy (NCBI): domain Eukaryota; kingdom Metazoa; phylum Chordata; class Lepidosauria; order Squamata; family Acrochordidae; genus Acrochordus; species Acrochordus granulatus. The sequence continues at coordinate 514 of JANHZU010009478.1, read as the reverse complement.
CATGTGCTAATTAGTACTGTATGTGCTAATACAGGGAAAATATACTCTGCCTTTTTCAGTGTACATCTATTGTATACATTCCACAATTAGAAGATTCAGATCCATTGTGAATATTATTTAACTTTGGCTTTACTCCATATCTGTTACACATGATTTTGTTTATTAGATTTATATGGCCCACTAATCTATCTCTGATTCTGGGCAGCTAACTATCAATAATAAAGATAAAGGTTGCCCCTGCCAGTTGTGTCTGATTCCAGGGGGCAGTGCCCATCTCTGATTCACAGCCAAGGAAGCCAGTATTTGTCTGAAGATGCTTCTGTGGTCATGTGGCCAGCATGACTATACACTAAGGTGCACGGAACGATGTTAACTTTCCCACCAAAGTTGGTCCCTACTTACCTACTTGCTTTCCAAACTGCTAGGTTGGCAGGAGCTGGGACAAGTAATAGGAGCTCACCCCATTACATGGAAGCGCTTGGGTCTTGAACTGCTGAGTTGCCGATCTTCCAGA
>JANHZU010009474.1:13668-29396 GCA_032468055.1 Acrochordus granulatus | reverse complement strand
CTTTTGGATAAAAGGTGAAACGTCTTCGACTTGAGAAAAATCCAGTCCAGATGCCTGTTTTTTAAACTTTGTTGCAAACCGATAGCAATGTTGTCACCGCCAATATGATCATCCTTGTCACTTCATTGCTTACTAATTGGGTTTTTTTATACACAACAATGTGAAATTACAGTTACCAATTCTTTAGCTGGTATTGGCCTTCATATACATGGAGTTCTTCCCAAGGACCTAGGATGGCATCATGTATCAGTATGTGTGTGGTATAGACTTTGCAATTGACAGACGGAAATTTTATCAATGCACATAGTATTATTCTACAAAACTTAAGATGTCGTTGCATCCCAGCAATGTTAACAGACTCAATGCAGTGGGAATTCAATCCAACACGAAGAATTTAGAAAGCAAAAATTACAGTAACGAAAAATACATTCTTGCAGTTTTTCCTTCCAGCCACAGGATGGAGTGCCCATCTACAAAGATGCCTCGCTGAATTGTTGCCCTATTTGTTTTCCAAGGCATTTTTTAAAGGAGCAATGTGTTTAAAATTAAACACAAAGGCTACAACTGTTTACTATTACGTGGACCAAATTGCCCCAGGAGATATCAACTGTGCAGCTGAAATCCCACTGATGAAAGTCACAGGAAATTTGGAGTCAGTCACTGGTCCAGATGTTATCCTAACCTCTGGAGCTGTTTTGTAGACAACAGTGAGAGAGGAGAGCCCTTTGAGGAAATGCTGGATGTCAATGCAGCAGAGAGGTCATAAATGTTGCCACATGGAAGCCATTCATATGCTTATTCTAGTAACTGAATTCACATGTTTCCTGGAGTCACACCATACATGGAATCATAGGCTAAGCTTGCACACTACATGAAATCATGGCCTATCCTTATCACGCTTAGTACAGGTAAATGTACTGCTGGATCACCTGATTTGACCTGTGACCTGTATCACAAGATTTGAACATGTGACACATACACAGCCGTCTTGTTTTCAAATTAATCACAAAATTTGATGTGGCAATATTAGCCTGAATGATAGATCAGAATCACAACTGACGTGTGTGAATATTCAAAGCAGCAGTGCTGAGATAGATGTTCATGTTTCAAACGATACCACACAGATGGAGAAGAAGGCCTTCTCTCTGTCCTCTACACTCCAAAGCCTGGAACTTTTTTCCTCAATTTTATGAAGTTCAAGAAACCTTCCTGAAGGCGATGAAGTTCACACTTTCCCCTGCACCTTCAGCAGAGGTGCCCATAATATGATGCCTGAAGTTTTGTAGGAGAGCAGACAGGTTGGAAATATGCCAGCGAACTGCTTAATGCGGAGGTGATAACCACCAAAATGTTCCAAGATAAGCATGTGCAACATGCTCAGTTGTCAGTCACCAAATCTTCCGTGGAAGTGACTCTGAAGCAGTGCCCAACTCTCTAATTTATTCAGTTTAAGTTCTTCTATCCTGCCTATCTTCTAGGCATTCTTGGTGACTCAAATCCCCGAAGAAGACTTCTCTCCATCTCCCCACACGACCTTTCTCATGCTTTTGGCCTAAGAAATGGGAGGGCATCTGCAGCGATCTCGGATGAACCCAGAGTCACCTCTGTGAGATGGGTGGCTGTATACATTGCAGTTTAAAATGTGGCACCTCTGATTGCCTGAGCATGTAAGTGAGCAACAGCTGCAAAAACAGTATTTGGCAGCAAACCATCTGCCAAAAGAGATGCGTTTCTCCACCCAAGAGCTTCCTTGTCAAAATAGCACTCCATCAAGGAAGGCTCTGCCCCAGTTTCCACTGATCCCAATCAACTTTCCGGCCATACCGATTTGACCTGTGTTTCTCTGCTTCCTTCCCACAACTAGTCAGGTACAACCAAAAGGTGACCTGATCATCTTGAGGCTTCCAAGCTCTCCAATCATTTTTCTGCGCCCATCGATTAATTGACTGAGGCTTTAGGACCTCCTCTCAATCGAGGAATCACCATAAGCCGTGGAATCAGCAGTCCAGCACTCCAGACAAACCCCGTAAGAAAGAAGCTGTTGTCGGTATTACTTCAGGACTTTGGTCAATGCCCTCTTTGCTTGATCTTAAACTGTTCCCGGTTCTGACACTGGCTTAGTGACACTTCCCTCTTGGGAAGGCTAATCAGGCCTGGAAGTGTCACATCATCATAACCAAAAAAAGGGTGCAGAAGATCTCAGCAGATTTCAGTACTCAGGTACATGAGTCCAAAAAGCAAGACCCTTCAAACATTTAGGCTGCCAGCTATTATGGCTTCCAGGACAGCTCCTTCGCGTCAGAGAGAGCTGGCCTTGACTGGTGCCAGAAACCTGAGAAACCTAAGTAGGGCACACCTGGTTAATACTTGGATGGATGTCCATAAAACTCTAGAGTTGTGGCCAATAAAAGTTCAAACCACTTCTGTATTATTGCTAAGACAACTCGATGGAGTTGAGGCTGGATCAAGAGGAGCTCCATCTCTACAGCTCCTTGAAAGCGAGCAAAGCCCGCCATAAATCTTAAATGCGGCTCATGCTGTTCCTTCTTTGCTTTCCGGTTCTCGCTGGTCCTGAGTCCCCCTCCATCTTTTCAGCCCAAAAGAGCCACTGGCTTTGGGGGCGTCCCTTCCCTTCTAACATGGCACATTAGGGGAGCTTGATCGGGGAAGTACCAAAAAATAGACTGAGCAAATACCTCTTTTGGACTGAAAAGGGGCCAGCGCTAGCTCAACGGAATCCTACTTTACATCCCTGTTCTACTCCACTTGCAAAAGAAGCAGGTGACCTCCACAGAGGTGGGAATTAGTTTCCAAAGGGGGACATGGTCTGTCTGGGTCAACGGCAGGGGGAAGGACCTCTTCTTCCTCTTCCCAGAACGCTGAGTCACACTCCTGCTCATTCAAGCTGTTCTGCTTGTCTCACAAACACGGTTTGAATGGCGCACAGGCCGTCAGCACCTTTGACCCAAGTGACTGGAAAGGACTCTGAGATCCCAACCCCACCCGCATCCCCAAGTATGGAAACAGAGCTCTTGCAGCAAACCTACTCCAGCAGTTTACCCACGCTGTGACCCGCTTCCTCTTGAATGCCCCTCAACCCGTATTAATTTCTCCCAACCATGGACACTCCCACCCCCACTCTCCATTTCTTAGCTTTTCTAAATCTGGGCCAGGCTTTGTTCTGCTTTTGTGTGGCAGGCTGAGCGCTGGCCCCGTCCGTTGCCATGGTCATGCCCCAAAAACTGGGCTAGCCCAAATCCTCCTGCGTTTCCAACTCTCAGAGGCTCTGCTGCATTTCAATTCAGCAATAGGACTCCCATGGCCAATGTGATGCTCGTAATCTCTTCTTGGCTGTGGCGGCCTTACCCCTTCCTCCTCTGCAAGATGCAGATGTTCGGTCAACGCAGACACCCGGTCCCTGAAATCTGCTGGAGACTCACATGCCCTTTTTAATTTTTATTCTTAAATGCATGTTTAGAGATGGTGATTGCAGACTGGGCCAGCGTTGTTAAGCATGAGGGCACGCACGCACACGCATTTATTCTCGGATCACAGAAGCAGCAAGACCCAAGCTGCCAATTTCATGACATCAGCTCTGTAAACGAGAGACAAGATAGCAATTTGCAGAGGGGTGAGTGAATATGTTTTTTCCAGATGCACCCATAGCATTTGCGCATTGGGCACTATTTTTGTGAAAATGAAGTCCATTTTGCAACAAGGAGAAAGCTGAAGACAAATCTTCCAGCATTCTTATCTTCTGCCAGAGGCTTCTCCTTTCAGATGCATGGATTCAGCTCCCATAATCCCAGCATTGACCAGACTGGGAATGGTTTTAGCCAACAGATGTATGAAATTCCATCCCCAGCACTGAGGTTGGGGAAAGTTGATATACACAACTACCCAGGAGTTAAAGCTGTTGAATTTAATGAGATGCAATTCTGAGTAGATGTTCATAGCATTGTATTGACTAAGGATTTAGAATACAATTTACATGCAGTTCATGGAATCTACTTCCTTTACAGGTAGTCCTCGACTTACAATCGTTTGCTTAGTGACCATCCAAAGTTACAATTGCACTTAAAATGTGACTTGTAACCAGTTCTCACACTTACATCTATTGCAGCATCTCCATGGTCACATGATCAAAATTGGGGCACTTGTCAACTGGCGTGTATTCAGCATCCCAGGGTCATGGGATTGCCATTTATGACCTTCCTCTCAATCAGGAGCCATTTCTGACTGCATGACTCCTCCACACAGCTTTCTTTGGCAGTGAAATGGAAGTGATTTGTTATTACTGTCTGCTAAAATGAAAGCTTTTGGACTTCCCAATCCAGCCTTCAATCCTAGCATTTCTTGGTAGAGCAGTCTCCCATCCAGGTACTAACCAGCCGGGCTCTGCTTAGCTTCCACAAAACATTCCCTTCTTATCAGTCAAAGCTTCTCATGCAATGGTGGACCTATTAGACAAAGAACCTATCAAGGAGGCTCAGAAACAACCCAATAGAAGCCATTTCTGGTTACTTCCTTATAATTAAAACTCAGAAATTACATCTGAGGGCTATAGCCTTCCCTGGACAAGAAGCTTCCCTCTGTATTTGCTTACTCCTTCCAATACTTGCATCTTCTCATCAGCAACATCAGAATTCACACACAAAAAAAAGGACAGAGTCTGCAAAAGACTTGAAGGTTAATCTGGTTTCCAAATCTGCAGTAGCAAAACTGGGGCTTCTGAGATCACGTGAGACCTTCTGCTTCCAAACCCCATGTTGAATTCTCAAGATACGTTTCCTTCCCTCTTGAGAAACCTTGCCAAAGGGAGCATTGGTAACCTTCCCATAGCATTCCCTAGAACTCAAGTTTTACGCTGTGAAATTTGCAGTCTTCCGGATTCAAAGAAGGTCTGTCACATCTTTTACCCAGGGCTTGGCCTATAGTCCTTCCATGTTTCCCCTTCTTCCAGCCCTGTACACAAAAGAGCAAATACTCCTACCTGTCGGGCCAAATTTCAGTTAATCCTAACTGAGCAGCTCCCAATTCTTGGCAGTTGTGAGCTTTTCCTCTCCCCCCACACGCTCCTTATGTTGCAAAGCACTGTTATTTTGATTGTGGCCTCGGAGTTCCCAGCCATGATCTTCCCAATGGAAATATTTTCAAAGAGCCGGGGAAGTATGTCTGCCTTGCCGATCCTCCAGACAATGACCATTTTCATTTTGCAGCCATGGAAAGCTACGTCTAATCTTTTCCATCTCCCTCTCAGTTTTAAGCCTAACCACACCCTTTCCCCCCAGAAAGGAATGCTGTAATTTCAAACATCCCTGCTTCGCCTTTGAAGCTGGAAACTAGTTACCAAACAGAATTTGGCAAGCTTCTCCTCGTGCCCTCTGGGAGGAGTCCTCCGTCATATAAACCCAACAGATCTGGAAGCAGAGAAGCAGGACCGGGCTCCATTTGGGAACTGAGTATTCACTGCTGAGCAGACAGCAGGAGACCACCCAACGGACAGCAAGCATGTTTAGACTCAATTTTTCAGAGGAAGCCGCCAAGATAGGCAACACTGCACAGGACGCAGGTAAATAGCCTTGGATCTCCTCTTATCATGTTGGAATTTTTGAAATGTGCTAGTCCATGTGCAGCCTTCTGCTTGGGGATTCACTTCTAACCTCAAGTTCGTGTCCAAACTTGGCTACTTAGTTGGCTTTGGCCTATCTGGAGAATGGGTTAAGCTTGGATAGTACAGGATGGCAGGCCAGCAATGATTTGAGGGCTGTAGGCCAGACTGGGAAGTTACCTTCCAGAAGAAGACAGTGGCCAACTTTGTGCTGCAAGGCCAAGAAAAATAAACCAATGTGTCCATCAAGCCTGGAAGTCAAGGGAGACTTTCTGCTCTTTTTTCCAATGTCTGCCCCTAAGCAGGAGTATGCAAGCTGGTGTTCTGAGAGAGAAAGATGTTTATCTCCACGTTACAAAAAAAAAATTGCTTGGGGAAAGGGATCAGTAGGAGAACATCTGCTCAACATGCCAAAAGAAGCTGGTATGTTCAATGAAAGGAATGTCAGTTAGAGCTGGGCAACCTTTCCTTGCCTGTCTTTGGGGAGACCCAAATAATGCCAGATAATGTGACTTGCTTGCTGATTTTTGCATACACCCGGACTCAAAGCCTTGGTGTGCCTGCCTACCTGCCTTCCTCAAATAGAATCTGTGGGATCTGTTGTTTCCTCACCATCATGTCCTCAGTTTCTCCCTCTTCCTTCTTGTGGCCCTTTTGAGAAGTGAAAAGGAGAAAAATTGGTGGCTCTAAAGGAATCATTCTACAGTCATGGACTTTAATGTGAGAATTTAGAGAAGGGAAAAAGGTTAAAAAAAACTGCCTCTTCCCCCAGCCTTTTTTTTTGGGGTGGGGTGGGGTGAGGGTTGCAATATGTGTTATGTAACCCTATATGAGTACCCATTTCGGATATGTAGGGCGCCTTGCCCATGTTATTAAGTAAACTCAAAAGACAAACATGTGGATTGAATAGAAACGGGAGATGTCTCTTAACAAAGAATTCGTTCAGTAGAAACAGAATATTTGATCTTCGTGCTACCAGAACAGGATCACCCTCAGGCATCAACTTGACTTTTACTCCCTTTTTTTTTTAAGATAAGGTTCAGAAAATTTAAAGATGCACTCACAGATGATATTCTGTAGCTTTCCATTCAAGTCCTGTCAAGTCATAAGAAGTTAAAGTTCTCTGAAGAATAGTAATTATACACGTAATAGTTTCACCAACTGACCAGAAATCAAGGTGACTTACAGGATTCCCAAAGGGCAATGTTTACAGCCAGGAGACAAAAATGAGAAATAATTAAGTAGCACCTTTCAACAAATCTTATTATAAAGCGTTAGCTTAAAAGATTTCTCTGAGATTTATCCTTATTTTTGACTATCGCTGACTAATGGAGCTTTCCTACAGTATCTATAATAGAGAGATAAACTTTATTATGCAGAATCCAGCGATGACTGTAGAGAATATTAGCTATCATACACCTAGATTTAGCCTCAAGGAGTCCACTATTTACAACATTTCTTTAAAACACAGCTTTCTCATGGCTGTTTTTTTTTTTTCTGCTTGAAGCAAGAGTTCATTTTGAGCCTGTAGCATCTGTTTGCCTACATCTTTCTGGCAAGGCTTCTGATAAGTTACGCATGGGAAAAAAACAGGTATTTACGAAGTTGTCCCTGACTATAACTACTTCAACCGGGGTTTTTCCTGCTCAGTATAATTATTTAATGGCATTTTTATGCCATCCGCTTCATGAGACTTAGTGACTCCACTGCAGAACATCATAGTACTAAAGTCATAAAACGTAATTAACCATAAAAGCCTAGTAAGAGAAGAAATTACCAACAGGCATTAAACTATAACCACTGTCCAGCTGTCAAGATTCCTTTCACGCTATCTTCCAAAGGCCCAGAGAAAGGGGATGGTGCTTAATTCTCTCCAGAACACAACTGGAACAAAAAATATGTTTTGACAGAAATGGAGAAGGTGGGAAGAGTTCTTTCCATCAACATAACCAAGTAGCTTCTCCCTTACTTTGAAGGTCAAAAAGGCAGAAGTAATTTTATTACTCAACTACTGTTACCAAGGGTGGAAAAAGACAGTCTTGAACAAGTCTGGTAGGCAGAAAAAACACATCAGTAAGAACTGCAGATGATCCATCCTCTGCTGTGGTACGTGACCAGCAGTAATATGGTAGGCTAAGAATTCAGAGGTTGTTTGAAATGCACTCTCTTGAGTATTCTTCGTATCATTTCTCTGTTGAGTATACCATAGGACACACCATCTTTTCTTGCCTTTGATGATGCTGAGCAACATCTGCTACTTTTTCCTGCTCCATCCAAACATGAGATCCATGACTGGAAAGCTCTATAATGGTGGATTACTAGAGAGCAGATCAGTCAGATGGGGCTAACAGCAAGGATAAGACCTGAATCAAGAACTTCAGAATAAATTGCTCCACTTGAAGATTAGCTACAACCCAAGATCTTGCAGGAAGCTTTAAGACTGCAATTCCTGGTAAGGGAGGCCTTGACATGGGCGTACTTACGTTCTGCCTGAGTGATGTTATCCGGGCTCGGAAGCGAAAGAGAACTGGGCCTGGCTAACACTTGTCGAGATTCCAAAGTATCCCAGAGATGAAGTCAAGGAAGGCATTCCATAAGAGGGGAATGGCAAAGGGCTCCCCCAGAAAATTATATGGGGCAGTTCATGAAGTCATGGAGAGGAAGCTTGGCTTAGAGACTTGATTTTTTGATTTCCAGACTTTCGTGTGATTTTAAAGATTCTCCTGTAAAGCTCCTAGAAGGTTCCACGAAGTAATAAAACAGAATTTAGTATTTTCAATAATCTCTCTCAAATCCAGAAAGGTAAAAAAAGTATTTTAATCTAATATTGATAGTGCACAGAATTTAACTTTAAAAAAAACAATGTTAATTTAAATATGGAATTTTAATGTAGATACTTACCTAACATTTTTTATTAATACCGAATCCTTTATTTTTTCATGATGAATGTCATTCTAGATATAGTTACTCTTATTGTATATACACGTTCAGCTGTTGCTGTTTTTCTAATGCAAAATTGTTTTAAAGCAACTGGTGCATTAGATACCTGTGTGAATCATTCATGCTATTGTTTATGACTGCAGTTAATTCAGCAGGCCAGGCTGTGCAGCATGTTCTGGACCAGGTGACAGAAGCTGGCCAGAAAGGTAAGAAAGCCACCTTTTAATAACTTGGAGTAGCATTTTCAGTTCTAACCATAGAAAATGGCGCATTCCTTCCAATTCAGAAGAGTTTTCCTCCTTTACAGACTTCTAACAAGAGAAGTTGGGTTTGATCTTGCTTGTAATAAACTTGTCTTCAGCTAACCAGTATATCTAGGAATGGAAAACTCTCCAAATCCACCATTATTGTTCTCGAAGCACAGTCTCAACACTCTCAAAAATCAAATACATTTTATTATATATTTTTATCCAATGACCCTCTTTTGGAAATTATAATGGGTAGCTGCTACCAGCTGACCTTGGTTGATCTCAGAAAGATAAACAGGCTTAGCTTTCATTAATACTTTGATAGAAGACCCACTAGGCATGTTAACATTATGGATGAGCCTGAGGAATCAGAGGAACTTTACCGAATAAATAAATCATTTCTGCCTTGATGCCAATTAGATTATGGCATGATTACCAGGAGTGAACTTGATTAATGGTTGTCTTTTTATTTCCCTTGGGGATATGGCAGAAGGAGCTTCACGTTTGTAAATTATCATACAAATTATCAACACCCAGAGGCAATGGAAGATTACTCTGATTATGAATTGGCTGAAGTAGAGGTCAGGGAACAGGCCTGAAGTGAAAGAGGTTAAAAGTATATTAGCAGGGAAAATCTCAAGTTTTTAAAGTGTACTTAATCTTATTCAAAAGTTCTAAATCAACACTTTGTACAGTTAAGTTCTTTAACAGAGGGAACGCAATCGTTTTGTCTATCTTGTAAGGCTGATTTTGCGACACTGTCAATTATAGTAGACCACCATAGGACCAGGCTGAGTTTCATAAACACCAAGTGTTTGTGTTACAGGGAGCTGAGATAGAACTTTCTGACACCAACTTGGGGTTTTGATTAAAAATGATGGGAAGCTCCAGACTCAAATTTATTGATAATCCGAGCCAAACTATGTAATCTTTGGATGATGCTGACGAACCGTCAATTGTTAAGTGTCAACTGAGAAAGAGGTTAGGAGGAGACCGGATGCCGTCTCTGATGCAAGCAAGAAGCTACAAGGATTCAAGGTAATAGTTACAGACAATCCTGGGAAAATACAGCAAGGTCCATCAGCTCAAGATCTGAAGTGACCAAATGACTGAAAAATGTACCCATTTCTTCTATCAGTCAAAGTACTGCACACTGGAAAAGCATCATCTCAGTTTCGTTCACAAAATGAATCTGAGAAGCCTAGAAACCAACTTCAAATGGAGCATGAAGATTATGTGAAACCATGACAGAGGATGGCGGAGAATGAGCAGCTCAGTGATAGTGTGAGGCAAAGAAAAGTCAATTTCTGCTCTCTGGGAAAATAACACCCAGAACTGGACTGCTTTTATTCTCGTGGATGAAAATCCACTTTGTCTCCATTTAAAAAAAGCTGCCAAGAACTCAGGCATGTGTTTACTTTCGAATTCTGGACACATCAATGCAAAAGACTAGGCTCCAAAAAAATAAACAAGGAATTGTGATCAAGTGATACTAACATAGAAAGGATACTGCTACAGCTGTTTACCATCTGAAATCCCCAGAAGAATTTCAATAACCTAGAAAAGATTTTGGACGAAGAATGAAAATTTCATTCACTCCCCAAAACACCTTCAACCAAAAATGAATGGAAAGAACTGCCATGGTTCTAACACAAAGGTAAAAAAGTGTAATGTAAAGAGTCTCTATTTTCAGCATCTCGAACAAACCTTAAAAATGAAAAACCTAGCCTAGATGTTCTTGCCATCACAAGTGCTGAAAACACTGGCAAGCCTCAATTTGATTTTCCCAAAAGAGAGTATACCCGGACAACTGAATTACAGAGCTTGGGAAATATACATTTTACAGCTCCTGTGGCTAGAATTGCAATATACTGGATATTTGATGAGATATGCACGGGGCCTGATGGAAGCCAGCTAAAAAAAATCCTTTTGTTCAATATAATGCTGCCTCAGTGGAGAAGTGATTCTGGTCATTGAAAACCCATAGAAAATAAAATGACAATTGTCACACTTTCCCAAAGGAAATAGAAATTGAACAAGGATAAAGAAAAAAGAAAGTGAACAATGTTTGGTCTGGTGAATGACTGACTATTTAGGAGTTTTTAAAAGCTCATTCTGAACAAATCGGAGCTGTATTCAGAAATTCGGACATTAGGGAGCTCTCTTTTAAAGGGAGAACGGGATAGCATCTTAGGCATCACAATCGGTCAAATGGATTGGATCACGTTGAGCCCCGGCTCTTAAGAATCAGCATCATCAAAGATTGCACAGCGTGGCTCTGATGACAGCCTACAGTAGACTACAGCGGACCCCAGATGGAAAAGGCTCTGGGTACCTACACTTTTGAATCAGGAGAGACTTCAGGCAATTCGATTTCGCTGTATTCCCCAAGAGGCAAATTGCATGCAGAGACCTTTAACGATCTTGTGATTTCCTTTTTCTTTTAAGTTATTGATGACACCTGCAAAACAGTGCAAGATACTGGAGAAAAGGCAGTGCAAAATGCCGCAGGTCAGATAACGGCGTGGGGTAAAAGCTTTAGCGAGAGCGAAAAGAAGGTTTCAACCTAAATGCAAGAGTGAAAAGAAGAAGGTTTCAACCTAAATGAGCTGGTCTTTCCTTTGGTTTGCCTTGCGCAGTTGAAATAATTAAACCACTTTTTAATCACTGGAAGTTGCTTCCAGATGGATACCCTCTTAGATGTACTTTACACCTTCATTAAAAGTGACATACTGTATTCCATTTGCATTGTTTTGGAATCAAACATTAAAACATTCAAGTTCCACAGTAAGCGGCAACTGCACCTCTCTGGTCACTGCCTTCCATTACTGTGCCAGGTAGTGGAGATGGGGCTGGCTTTCAAGACTCTGGATGAGGAGTGCGAACAGGTAACGTTTCCGCTGCACACTTAAACCTGCACATCCCTGTACAGCGTCGGGCAGCCCATGAGCTATTTACATTTATCAACTCACACATTTGCCACAGGCTACTGACAACAGTTTTACAACATAGGGATTCTTTAGCGGACAGTGAAATGTTCACCTGGAAAACTGAGGTGGAGTTCCTTTTCAGGAAAGATACCTTGATGGAAGTTTTGTACAATACTTTCTAAATTAAAAACTACCTTAGCTACAGAACAGGCAAAAATCAAGCTTGATGATGAAAAAGGAGTAAGAAATGAGTTTTAAGCAGAAAGAATCGCAAAAACTGAAGAAAAAAAGGGAGACTAAGGGAGGGTTTACAGACTCCTGCAACAAACCTGAATGTGTTGGCATCAGGGGGAAATGTCAAGAGGTTCACATCAGGTGCCTCCACTTCAGAATGCAAGAAAATCTGAATGGAAGTCATTAGGTTTTAGCATCTTCCAACCTTTAGGGCTGACAGAAATACCTTCACTGTCAGTCACTTATCCACATCTTTGAATGGCCATCATTATAAGAATTGGTGAGAAAATGGGGATGATTAAAGTCCATTGGGAGAAGGAAGGACTTGTTGCTTTCATCTTGGATTGTTTTTAGTTTAAGCCACTGAGAATAACATTGTTTGAGTCGGGTGATGGATAGAGGTTCTTTAAAAAATAAAATGTCGACACATATCGCTCTCTATGGTGGAGCTCCATGGTGGGCAAAAGGCATCCTTCATTTTAATTGCATGTTCTGCTTTGCTTTCAGGAATGATTGAAAAATTCTGAGTTGATATCAGCAGGAATGGGGTGGCAACTGGAGGCTTTCCAGTCAGATCCAAGCCATCTCCATTTACACAGTAGAAAACACACAAACCAGAATATGTTTCAAAATGTCAACTTTTAATAATTGCATGTGTTGCCATGAGTTATAAAGGAGCTAGAAAAAAGCATGAATTTCCAGGAGGGGTTGGTTTTATTTTAAAAACATTCTAACTGATTAGATAAATACATCTGGCACGTTATAGAATTCATATGGACACAAGACCATGTCAAAACCTGCATGGCAACTCCGTGAACTATCCAATCTGGATTCAAGGCGGCGTCTAACCAATTTTTTAATCTTCAGAATGAAGGGAGCAAAAAAATGTCAGCATCCCCACAAATCTTCTTGGTGTCTATAATTTCTACTTTAGTTGTTCAACAGGTAAATGCTAATGATAAAAGCACTTCCAAAACTAAAATACAAACAAGAAGAATAAAAACTTACAAAAAATTCTTCAGGCCTCCCCAGATTATGGTGAAGCACATGTTATCCTTTAAAAAAATACATAAGCTAAGTGGATATATAGTGGCAAGATTAAACGAAGAGGCCATTCTAGTGGGTATCTGTACATCAGTGATACTCGTTCAGTTCATAAAAAGAATAATTCCTGGAACTCGTCTCTTTATGCACACAGGGCAGTGCTTAAATCAGGGTGAGGCTAAGTACATGATTTAGAGGCAGCCTGTAGCAGGAGCAAAAATTTTTTTTTAAAAAGAAGCAGTTAGGCTTCTGGCTCTTGTAATCGTAAAAATGAGATATCTAAGTTATTCCCTGAAGGTTGCCCATTCAGTCTTCAGTAATGCCATTGAACTGATTATCCGAGAGCTTTTTACTCAAAGTGCCTAAACTATTAAGTGTAGCATTGCCTGAAGCCAAAGTGCTTGAACAGTTAATATTTGCTTCAACATTATATGTCACTGGAAGGGATGCTAAGTTGCTTATTGTGGCAAGACTCCCCTTCCATGCAAGAAATGGGGACGTTTTTAACTATCAAGATGAACCTACAGAACTCTAGGCAGGTGCAGATGAGCTAGTTATCTTTAGCTGTCTCTTGATATGAAACCCTAAATCCATGGATTTTTCCCCAATATTATATAAAAAAGGACCAACTTGAACTGAAGTTAATTGAGAATCATATCCACTACAACTAAGTGAGAAAAAGATTTCTGTGGTTACATGTAAACTTCTCATAAGCTTTTTCAACAGACTCAAAAGAGGGTGTCAGGCCAAAACCGAGGAGCCATTTATGTAAAGGTCAGACCAGCTTCGTTGTACACTTTGAAGACCTTCTCAATCGCATTGACATAGGCAGCGGTTCTCAGATCAAGACCAAGGTTGTACTTCATAGCAGTACGCATGATTTGCTACAGGACATAAAAACAGTACAATTAGGACTCCAAAGATATTTGCTATGCTTTTCTAAATACATGTGCATACAGAGAAACCAGTGAATAGTCATTAGGTTTTAGCTTCATGTTTATTTTCTAAATGGCTTGAGGTAATCTGCAAACTTGTAAATCAAGCTTGAAGAACCAAGGATCCTGGGAATATTACTAGACTCAACTGCTATCAGCTTTAGCTAAAACAGACAAGGTTCAGAGCATAGGAGGTGTTACTGAGTAATATCTGGAGGTTTCCTAGTATGCTTTGTTCAAAGACCTATCTGTTCCAGTCTAATTTTTTAAGTGGGAGAATTCAAAACACAGTTGAGAAACCATACAAAAGTAATGATACAATTAAGGATAATTTGCAATGGCCAGTTTGTCAAAAGAGTGCGACCAATAGAAACCTCAATTTCTTCTGGTTAAGCTGACACTTTAACAGTGTCATTAAATACATAAATATACCATAGAACAATATAAGTGTTATAAAATTTTCTCATGGGCAGTTGTGGAAAGCTTCATTAATCATCTACCTAGAAATTCTACCCTCTCATCTCTAAATGAAAAAAGGTAAAGATTTCCTCTTTCCAGTTGTGTCTGACTCTAGGGATGAGGGTCATCTTCATTGCAAGCCAGAGCCAGCATTTCCAAAGACGCTTCCATGGTCATGTCGTCAGCATGAGTATACACCAAGGCACATGGAACACTGTTACCCTTCCTACTGAATTAGGTGGTACCTATGTATCTACTTGCATTTTAGCATGCTTTCAAATTGCTAGGTTGGCAGGAGCTGGGGTGAATAATGGGAGCACACCTTGTTACACAGCAGCGCTTGGGTCTTGAACTGCCAATCTGAGTCTTAACCATTAGGGCACCACACCCCAGATCATCTCTGAATATAGAAAGCCTAATTGCTAATTATAACATTAATAATCATTGCTACCACCTGTTTTTCATTTATCAAATAGCTCACAAACAGTAAAACATCAACAATTTTGACATCTCGGATGACGTCCATAGCATTTAAAGTTTCAGAGCTGTGCATTACATACCCTCGCAGAACGCTCCATAGTGTAAGCCAAGCCCGAATGGACAATATCTTTTTCAGAGGCACCCTGTATAGGAAAGAACGGCCATCAACACCAAGTCTAAAGTCACTGACAAGAAGCTGGTTTTGTTCAAGGGCCAAATTCCCCTTGGGAATGTGACCTCTTTGTACAGCATTTTAATAGTTCACTACAAAAGGGAACTGGTTAGTTGAAAGTTACTTGTAAATTAGGTCTATCACAAAAACAAAGTTAACAGTTTGTATCTACCAAGCTAAAAAGATTTAATATTCATTTTAGTTTACTTCTTCACATTTCCAATGGTTTTTCTTGTTGCATGATGCAGAGTCTGCCTAGAACTACAAATTAATCAAATGTTGCATGAGCTACTTACAGATATTCTATCCTGGAATTCTGCAGTAGGCACAACTGGAATACTTCCTCCGTGCTTCCCAAACTTTCTTTCCAAGCTTTCCTGAACTGACACTAAAAGAAAGAAAAGAGGCAGTTGAAATTCCTAACCAAGGGAATGGGATGATAAAAAGACAGTTCTTTTCAAAGTAGAATAAATTTCCTTTTCTAATGTGCTGCCAAGACACATCTGTTGTTGTTCAGTCACGCAGTCGTGTCCAACTCTTCGCGAACCCATGGACTGCAGCACACCAGGCCCCCGTCCTGCACTGCCTCCCTGAGTCCTCCCAAGCCCACGCCCATCACACTGACTATGCTATCTATCCATCTCATCCTCTGCTGTCCCCTTTTCCTCTTCCCTT
>JANHZU010009474.1:1550-13568 GCA_032468055.1 Acrochordus granulatus | reverse complement strand
GCACCACAATTCAAAGGCATCAATTCTTCGATGCTCAGCCTTCCTTATGGTCCAGCTCTCACTGCCATACATTACTATGGGGAAAACCATAGCCTTGACTATGCAGACCTTTGTCGGCAAGATGGTGTCTCTGCTTCTTAATACACTGTCTAGCTTTGCTATCTATCTCCATTTAAAGGTAAGACTTCCTCTTAAGTCCACTGATCTGCCAAAACTTTCAGCAGTGCAATGCCCAAACCCATCAGTATGATTTCCAACTAAAAGAAGTTAAAACAATCAGGCATGTTATACCTCTGATCAAGGAGCTCATACATGCCAACTAGTAAAGTATACAACTTGTTAAACGTACTTAGTAGATGGTAGTTTGAGTCCCTTTCATATTTAAAGGTCAAGCGGCCATAGCTGACATGGTTCAAGTTCTTCAACCATTCGAAATAAGAGACAGTCACACCACCAGCATTTAAATAGAGGTCCTGTGGAAAGAGTATGTTATAAAGTGATAAATAAGTAGACAAGTCTAGTCCCCTTCAGATAGGTTAGTGATGAATGAAAAGGTAGATCATCAGTAAATTCTACAAGTGTTGAGTGTGTCAAAAATGAAAGAGCCATTGAGTTAAAAATGGACTGACAACTACTGCAGTTGATCAACCTTTATCAGCAGCTAGCAGGTGCATCAAATTTATGTTTGGCTTCAAGTGAGACTGAGGAACTAACTGAAGAATAAAATAATTCAGAAGAGAAAGAATTCAATGCTAATCAAATCTTGCATGTGTTTATATGACTATTTGATATCATTACTGTTTTTATACTTTTTTTGCTGCATGCTGCACTTAGTCATTTCTTGTGTAAAATGGGTGGCCATATACATTTGATAAATGAATAAATAAAATTCAAGGTACTGAAGAAAGTAAGGAGCATCACTCTGCAAAGAGTAGCAGAAAGGAATGCATTCTGTTCAGCAGTTCAGGAACCAGTTTCATGGTTTCAGGGAATGCATTTTTATTACCACCCAATCAGATGGCTTGCATCCCTGGCTCTGAACCAGCATTCAGGGCACAGTCATTGCAAAGAGGAAGTCTCTTGGAAGAATTTCCTTCAGGTTAAAATCTCCTCTGGTTAAAGACCTTCCCAGGTTATCTAATTAATCCTGACATCCAGAATTAAGATAAAAGGTCAATTCCCAATTCCATCTACCATCAGATTTGGAGGAGCAACAAAGCAAGGTGATCATGAAGATCCAAAAGCTCTCCTGATGGAGCTTTATGGGGCTGACAGTAGCTGAAGAAGACTCACTCTCTGCTTCCAAACCATTCCATGGCAAGGAGGAATAGAGGTTCAATAGAACTTTCTCCCTTGTAGACCACGATCAAAGGTTTGCTTGGCCTTAGAGGCAGATGACTGAGAATGAATCAGAACCAGTGTCATCTCCTACATCCATTTTTTGTATCCAATTCAGCCATATGCAGACAGCCTTCATAACCCATTTGCTTCTAATAGTTATTTGCTAGTTGCATTCCTGAAGACATACAGGTTAAAATCTGTTTATTTAAAAATATCCTGCAAATAGTTATGTTTAAAAAAATCAGAAGTATCTATTAATGAAATTAACATTTTTCACTCCAGACAACAATGGTCAAAAGAACCTTACTGGAATAACCATAATGTTCCGTTCCAAGAATATCTTATCAGCTTCAGGGGTTGTGGGTCCGTTAGCACCTTCAGCAATTATCTGGAAAGAGCATGAACATAAGACTATTAAGCCCAGGAAATCTTTTAACTAAAGTAGAGAAAGGAGAACAGTCTCAGCTGGAAGAGCCAGCCTCAAGCCCAGGCTGTCTGTCCATCTTACTTTTGCTCTGACTTTGTGGGCGTTGGCTTTTGTTAACTGTTTTTCACTAGCAGCTGGGATGAGGATATCACAATCGGCTTCAAGAATGTGGCAGTCCAGAGTCTGGGCTTTTGGATAGGTGAGAATGGATCCATGTTGCTGTTGAGAGACATGTTGGAAATTACTATGCTTTAGTTTCTTAAACCACAGTCTTAATTTCTGAACCAACAACATGCTCCCAGACTAAGACTCTATATTTCAAAATCCACGCAAAAATTCCAATTACTTGTCCAAGGCTCAAATATAAGGTATCCAATTCAAGGGTCTGGTGAGTCATGATCTTTTCAGAGGAAACTTTTCTATGTTGCTTACTTTCCCATTTTCTTGTGCCTCTCCTTGTCAGCATCCTACTTGGGAGTTTCATCCTCTTGATATTTTTTCTAAAAGACCAACATTTGTCTCCCTTACTCAAGCTAATATTTTTTTTTCCAATCTGAAATCCTGTTTATTTACCACAAAAGCTTTTAATACAGCTGTCAGGATGACTGCTACACTTCACAGCTAATATAACAGAACAATGAACAGTGCTAAACCATTTTGCATACCAATTTATAATCCTCCAACTCCTTTGGGTCAAGACCATCAGGATTCCAGATGGCACCATCCTTTTCTCCAATAGCTACACATTTTGCACCATAGCGATGAAGGTATCTCATCGAATGCAAGCCTACATTGCCAAACCCCTATAAAAAAACAAAAATAAGTTTTTATTGACCCTTCCTCAAATCTGTACTCTTCTTGGTGCTGTTCTATAAAACACATCAACTTTCTAACAACAAGAAAAACTTTGGAATAAGAACTATCCTGTTCAAGGACATCTGAGAGAAAACAGATGGCTGTAGATGTAACTGATGGACAAGTGATATGGCAGGTGGACTGACATAACAAAAATGCCCATCTACATGACACTTGTAATCAGTGTTTGGCTCAAATTCATCAGGGGTTTAATGAGAGATAAGCGTTCTTCTAATATTCTATTTGTTCTTCTAAAAAAGGCAAAGCTTGACTCAGTGACCTACAGGGATACATCCTTCCCATTTTCTTGGTTTGATATGTCAACAGTTTACCCTGCCACTTCCAAAATGTGTTCTAGTTTCTTTTGACTAGGGTACATCCAATTGATAATTAATTACTGAATATGTGCATTCATTGAATTTCTACACACAACCATGTAAAACAATATTCCTTCAGCTTTGAGGAATACAGATCAAACACAAATACTCCTGATTTAAAGTTTGTGTGAATCACATATATGAATAACTGAGCAGAACACAAAATATACAGATAGTAACTTCCTTGCTTGAAGAATTAAGGAGTTGAGGGTATAAATGTCTTATCTTAAGGCGATAGATATCTTAAAGCAACATTTCTTGCTTTCCTCTCTCGCATGATTCTCTCAAATGCAGTACCTGAATGGCAAATGTTTTATCTCCAAATCCTGGAGTCATTCCCAAGAGGCTCATGTATGATGCTTCGTTGATGAAATTCTCAATCCCATGAAAGACACCACGACCTGTGGCAGAGATGCGGCCATGAATGCCACCCTGGCTGATGGGTTTTCCTGTCACACAAGCATGGGCATTGATATCCTGGAAGATGAGAAAGGAAGTTCAGGTGCAAAGTTATGGGCAGAGTTTCTCAAAACATCTACCATGCAAGATGATAATGACTCTTCCTCTTAATTTTAGCTTTACTGGGTTTCAGGATCCAAGAAGTATCATGTTTACATCATGGACTATCTGAGAAATAATTCTGTACTGCATTAACTGACTGAGTTAGGACAAAAGAAAACATGAAAAGGTAACTCTTCATCCAGACTTTGTGGAATAATTTCTTCTCCAAGTTTTGATTACATAATTCTTTAAAACAGTAATAACTTTACTTTTCTCTTGCTGGAACCAAATCCAAAAATCGCTGGGTTATTTCTATTTTGCACATATTTGCATTCTTCAAAGAACAATGAACTATAAATCACTAGAAATACAAAGCCACTCGTAGAAACTAAAGTTCCTTATCAGTATAATTCTTATCACATATTCAACTTTACACATCAAGTCACAAATACCAAATCATATTCTGATTTAGGAGTTGCAGGTTCACATATTGTGCTACATAGTTTTTCATCTCGGCTACCACTAATGCAACAACACTGGGGGAAGGTGTCTATTTGCAATTTTACCAATGTTCTCAGTGTTTCTGAACATACAACCACCTTCTAGAATCTAGATGGATAGAGATTGAGGAATCACTGCATAAACAGCCAGCTGCAAGCTTTTTTCAGTGAAGAGATTCACTTCCTCACTGGATCACAGTGTTAGAAGAAAAAAACAGAAAAATCTCTCTACAAAATAGAGGGATAAATTGCTTCTTAATGGGAAACAGTATAGTTGCTCAAATTTCTTCTCAAAAAGTCTTGCTAAAAAGAGACTCCTTGAAAATTGTGCTTAGAAACAAGTTTTTTCATTTTTCACAGTTACCCTAAAAATTGATATTGAACTTCATAAATTAACCTCATATTTGGGGGGGGTTTGCATCTGTTGGTCTTCTTTTGTTTACAATTGCCTTCAAAATATAAATGTTCCTCCTCTTGGTTTGCCATGGTTTTAGAATATCTGACTCACTGTGACTCACACTGTTCACAACTATTTTCTTTGCCTGGGTTTTCAGTTTATCTGTAGAAAGTATATAATGCTGTTGTTATAGTTCCCATATTATGCACTACTATACAACTCTGTAGAGTATTCTGCTCAACCAGAGGCTAAACCACAAAGAAGAGATTGCATGGCCTAACCAGTGTGAAATAGATGCTGCAAATGTATCTATATGATCTGGAAGTCATGAATTTTTGGCATACTACAGTTTGGTGATAAACACTGTATCTACAACTATGTCAGTTTCTGGGCCATTCTTGGTTTATTTATGGGCTCAGTTCTTATTCCCTTTTAAGAGAGCGTATCAAGCACCTTAGAATAGCAGCAAAACAACAAATTGTTTATTCAGTCTTAAGATAATACACTTTCAATCAGAATACCCTATAAAATACTTATCAATTCTTGTCTTTTATGCTTCACAAAAATCATTGATAAAGCAAATGAGATCTGGCACTTCAAATAAAAAAGAGTTGCATCACACACAGGTAACTTGTGCAAAAAAAATTCACCAGATTTTAAATTCACTCAACTATATATTAAGTCCTTTAGGCAATATACTATACTCTAAAGTATTATCAGTAATAATATAAAATAGGGGTTTTCAATGAATTCTCAATTACCTTAGATCTAAGACCAAGAATTTGCCTATTTTTAGCTCTCTGCTATTTCCAGAGAAAACATGTCAGTGCACCAAGGGAGAAAAACCTCTCTTAATAAATCTTGTGTTGTAAAAAAAGAGAAAAAGTTGTTTAGAAGCACTGTTTTACTGACTAGAATACTGAAGAGCAGATTATTTTCTCCTTTCTGCAGGCTGTGTGCAGGAAAAATGTTTGAAGACTTTATCCGTTACTATTTATCACTTAGTTGAAACTTTATGGTCTTGACCCATTTTTGTCAAAGTAAATATCCATCTAAAATAATGTGAGAGAAATCTGTGGAGTCAGTCAAGAAGCTGTTTAGAAAACTGTTTCCATGGTCCCCCTGAACAAGCAAAATGTTAACTCAAATGAACTGAAGTGCAATGATTCAACTGCTTGCTCATGCATGAATAATTAAAAGAATTCTGAAAGGAAGGAAGTCTCTTGGTGGCCAAAATGCAGTCTCCAATTCTCTCCTCCCTTCTAGTTTAGGAGGCCTAGGTACAAAACTGAATTCAGAAAGAAAGCACCTGACACTGCACTTCAAAAATATTATCTTCCCTAATCCATGATACATTTGTTAAAGCAGAGTTTTCAACCATTATTAAATATTTACAATTTTTAAAACTGGCCACAGTCTCATTTTGTGGCTACTACATTATTTGTGTAATTTATGTTGACACATGAATTGTTTTTATATACTTTTATGCCAGTCTGTTAACAGTCAATGGCATATAAACACAGTAACAACAACAAGAACCTCAACAAGTTACTGCCAGTTACACTGCAATGAGCTACATCCAGATTATTGGACAGAAGTCGACTGGCCATCTCTAAGCTTTAATATTACCTAATCTCAAGTGGCAAAAAAATGCCAAAGCCCTGGGCACAGTCTTTGCAAACATACCAATATCTCCTCCTCAATGTGCATCTTTTATCAATTTAGGACCTCAATCCAGAGAGAAGCCAACAGACAAGGGATCTCTTCCATGATTCTCTGTCCAATGCAGCTCAGATGCTTTGCACTGCTCCAGATCCAGTGCTCCACATGGGGTTGCAAGTTAAAACTAGCAGGACTCATTCTGAAGGTGAATGATGAAGGACAATTCCTATACTGTGATCATACCTGGGGAATTTAAGTCATGAAAGACTTATCTTGGTCTCTGAAACAGTCAATTCATGTATAAAGCAAGTAAGCTTTTTCTAGGTATATACATTTCCAATTAAACTTTTTGGGAAAAAACATAATTAAATAGTGCAGCATATAGACATTTAGACCTTACACTGTCTTATGTTGCTCGTCCAAAGAACTACAAATCTGTCCCGGTGGTACTAAAATGTTCTAGGTTTATGTTAGGTTGGACACAACTTGAACAATATGTTTTAAGGCCATTAATGACATGACTGAAGGTTGTGCTTTTGCTCAGAACTTACATAGTGTCCTATGGTATTAGCATAGGTGTCTGCAATCCATGACATTTCCCTCTCACCAGTGCTCATGTCAGGAGCTGGGACATCAACACCAGGCCCTATTCAGCACAATCAGGAACAAAGAGGGAACACCATTAAACACAAACCACTTCCATGAATGAAAACCAGAAGAATCAGCTGTGATTTGCAGTAATTTTGCTTACAGTTATGATTATACTGCAAAGCCATTACAGGCAAGGTTGTCTTGCCTTTGTTAATGGGTCTTATTTTTGTGATCCCTTGTTCTAAATGTTTCCAATCTCTTAGAAAACAAAAAGATATAGGCTATCCTTATTTCTTGAAAAAGACCAACTGTCCCTTTTGAGTTTTTTTAAAAGAAAGTGGAAGTAATAAGACAGTGGCTTGTACCTCAAGCCACCAAAGAAGTTTATAAATTGAACATTTCTATTATCTGGATGTTGGAGAGATTATTAAAGAATGAACAACATGCTTACAGCAAAAAGAGAAGAGAATAAAATGGATGTCTCTCCAACCAGCTCAGGGCTAAGCTATGAAGCCAACAAACAAGCCAAATACTCTTTTGACTTGACAACTTGACAAACCAAATAAAAGTTGGTCTCTTTAACATGATTTTATAAGTATTCATATACAGAGTGTTAAAGAGAGTGGTGAAAACTTAGTTAATCTGGAAGACTCCTTTCCCAGATGAATAAACTTTGCATATCCCTGGAACTGAATGCATCAAGCATGCAAGCCTACAGCTCAGGCACTGGGCTTTGTATAACTGATTCATTAAAACAAGGAAACAAAGCCCTCTTGCCTTGAGTGTTCTAAATATGCACTACAATATCCAAGTTACCAGTGCTATTTTTTTGTACAATCAAGAGGTTCTACTGGATGATCTCTCTCACCCAAATCATAGATATCCCAGTATTACATACCAATAAAGCCTTTCTTTGCTAGTTCTATGGTAAACCGCCTTGTGATTTTTTCCAATTCATTGTCCTATAACAACAAAGGAGGCAGTTAATGTCCAGGATATGAGTAATCAATCCCTAGAGTCAACTTCCATGATTTTACCAAAGGTAAAAGGAACCCCAATAGTTTCTATTCTGTCCGCTAGTCTAGGTTCAACCACACAGCAATAATTGGGGAGGAACCATCCAAATCTACTCTTTGGGATTAAATATGAACCTCGAAATAGAACTGCAGTTTATTAATCTTCCCAATCTCTGAACTAGAGAAGGCTGGGGCTGATTTTAGCCATTCATTTCTGAAGTGCATGGAAGAGAAGAGGCAGTTATTCCACCACTGGACAGCTGGGGGGGTGGGGAGTCAGAAAAAATACTGTCTCTCGGAGGAAGATTGGATTGCAGGAAAAAGTGTTCATTTTGCCACAGAATTCTCTTACTATTCATGTAGGATTGCAGCAAGCCCAAAAAGATACACCTTTTCAGTCAGGTTTCTGTCTAAACTTTTGCTGCAGTGCCTCTAGAGTGTCCAATTTGTTAACTGCAGTCACATTTTAGCATTTTTCATGCCATTTAAGATTTCAAACCTTTCTTTAGATTGCTATTGTCTCATTGTTAACTTTAACAATGACTTTTAATGACTTGAACTCTCACTTCCTAACTATATATCTCCGAAGTGTATGTTGTTCTGCATAATAGTCACTAGAGATTCTAATTTGTTAGAATGAGAGCACACTAAGTATATATTTTTATATACTTATTTTTAATTTTACTGGCATATTGGCCAAAACATGCAACATCTGACTGACGCTGTATTCTTCCTCATAGCAGTGACAGGAGTACAATTAAGGCCGTTAACCAAGTTAATCTTTTTGTTTTAGAAGAAGGGTAAAAGCCTCAGCTGACCAAAATCATGATGGACAGCAGGGTCAACATTAATATGCTCATCTGACAACTTTTTTCTCTATTATTGCTTATCTGAAAGGGAATCAAGTAATAGGTATGAATGTGATTAATCTGTCCACACCAAGGAAATACAGAATTCCATTTCATTGTCCTAACTAGCCTATGGCAGCAAAATAGCTCCTCAGATATTTAAGCCTAAACTTGCTGATTAAAAGCATATTTTTTCTGGAATTTGAACTTACTGTATATAGCCTAGGATTGATCTTAACACCAGCCTTTGCACCACCAAATGGCACATCTGAAAACAAATGTTCATGCTTAAGTTAAAAAAAAACAAAGGGTAATAATTTAAAGATGGTAAAGATTTATCTTATCACTAGCTCCGATGCTTGTCTGGTCTTTTCAACTTTAGGAAGTAAGTCACAAAGATAGTAACATAGAATGTAGATGTAAAAACATAGCAATGATTTAATTTAAAATAAATCACAATACCCTTCTGCATAATGAAAAGAGGACAGGTATCCAAGATACATAACTGATTTTTCTACAAGAATTATTTACATATAAAATACAGGATATTTCTTTTATATATGATGTTTATCTAGGTCTGCAAAATGAGAAGACATGAGATTTAGAGCAAATATTGTTTATCAAAAAATGTACATTGATTAGTCTTTAACATGTTAAGAATTTTTTGTAATTTCTACAGCATGAATTCCAAAAAAACTTTTCTAGCCCAACTTTACTACATCTAGGATGTAACAAGATTCCCCTCTTTAAAAAAATCACTGTACATTTTTTTATATAGCAAGAAAATTAAGTGTTTGATCAAGGAAATGTAAAGCCTTCTTCATTTTAAAGAGAAGGAAAAGGCAAACGGAAACGACAGCACTCATACATCACTCAAGCAGGGAAGGTCTTTTCTGGCTTTTACAAGCACCAAAGAGTTAAAACATGGGCACTGTGCAAAATTTAAAGAGTACTTCCTGAACAAGCCCACACTCTGTGACTGTATTCCTTAGTTCACAGAGCCTGCTATGAGGAAACAAGCCAGGTCTAATGGCAAAGGAGGGTTTTGGTGGTCTGACCCTGGTCCCAATGACCCTACAAGTCGCTGCAGGACTTTGAATCTATCTCTGTTGCTGATAGTCAGGACAGTTGCTTCAGCAGAAGGGCAGCATCCAACCAGGTGACCCACTCAACAATGTGATACATCCTAAACTAGCTGCAACTTCTGAAGGAAGATTAATGTGCTTTTAGCTCTAAGTAGGACTTTATCACTGGGAAGAACCACAGCTACATTGTCCCTAGCTCCAGAAAAGGATGTTGGAGATACATTAACCAAAATTATTAGAAATAACTCCTGGCCAAAGATCATATGGTCTCCAATGATGATTCTATGAGTATCCCAATCTATCTATTCCTTCTGGGGAACACCCCCTTTTTCTAAATTCCTATACTCAGAACCCAAGTATCTAAAAGCCATAATCTATTTGAATTCAGTCTCAGTTTATTGGCCTCATATATTTGTCCTATGGCTTGGACAAAACATACTTGAGAGATGTTATAATTGCACTGGGACAGAATAGTACCCATGTATGGCATTTCACAGTGTAGCTGCCACAGTGCATATATATCAACCATTGCTATTCTAGATGACATTGTAACACAAGCTACTCTAATCCTTAACTCAGAGATGGTCTAGGAAGACAACAAGAGTTGATAGATCTCAAGCCTTTTCCAAGATCAAGCAGGATCAACATAGCTGCAGTTCATCTTCTCTGTCTCTCTCAATTCCCCTCCACAAAGATCATCTATTTGAATAACTGTAGCTGAATGTCTCCTTTAAACAGCTTTAAAAGATTGAGATGTTCTATGCACTAGAACATCTGCACATCAAAACACTGTTCTCTGAAGCACTAAAAAGGTTGGTGAGGCCTTTTTAAGGCCAATAGCATCACTCCATTCAGAGATAAGCTTACAATTTCTTGTTTTGCTAATCTTGATCAACTAAGATGGACAGGAGTTTAAAAAGCTTGTAATAGGTCAGATTTAATAATATTTTCTATGTTTCATAAACTGATAAGAGCCACACAATGAGGCTGGATGGAGACTAGAAATGTTATTCCCTGGAATGCTCTAAAATTTGTATAGCAGATATCTCTACTCCAGGGATATCTTTTACTTTCAGGCATACTTGAGCAGTCAAACCAAGAAAACAGAAAAGAAAACTTAACATTCTGAGGAAAGCATGGACAGTTACCTTACAAGCTAAGCCCACCCACCCAATCTGTGGAGGGCTCACCTCCTTCATAGGCCATTATTTCAACACCTTCTTGAGCAGCCCCCCAGAGCAAGGCTGATCTTTCCCACTCCCCCAAACTCCCAGTTCTTATATGGGAATACTCCCACATAGCTCATAAAAAGCTTTCTGAAAAAACTAAAGGTCCTGGCTTTGATAATATGTGTGAACTTAGGCATTTAGAATTACTTACCAACTACTGCACATTTATATGTCATTAGTGAAGCTAAAGCTTTTACTTCATCAACACTCACTTCTGTGCTGTAACGAATACCTGTTTAAGAGAAAGATAAATCTTAGTGACTGATGCACTGTGTTACCTGTCAATCAGAAATAAGCCAAAAGCACAGAAAGGAAGACAACTGAACAAAAAGCAATTTCCTTCAGGAGCAAAATACAATGCAATCTTTTTGCACAATCTTTGGTTGATAGAAAAAAGAAAAATCAAATGCATATGTAATTCTACCAGCCCTCATATATGTCTAACCACACATACCCACAATATGAGCCATTTTGTTCAAGGATTTTATATTGCTGGATTATCATCTTCACATCTGGCTGTTCAGCAGGAATCCAACCCAATCAGAGACCCAGGTCCCAAATTAATTGCCATAATTCAGTAAATTTTATCACATCTAGTATTTTTCACAAGGGCTCATTTTTTAACATTGTTTATATGCTGCTTTTGATCTGGAATACCCAAATGCAAGCAAACCAGTAGTAACAGGCAGATGTTATACAATACTCAAAGCAGTAAGGAGAACACTAGCAGGATAGACAGTTGAGTTGAAGGAGGCTATCATTGAATAAAAAAACTACAAATATCAATTTCAATGTCAAAAGGCTGAAATGAAATATAAATATATCAAGTTATCATTTTCACAGAGATATTTACCGGAATCCCAAAACCCTTTCTTTGGTCATTGATCAATTCCCAATAATGTGTGTGCATAGGACATTAATGTATACACACACACATATATGTACACTGAAGCCACACACATACCCTAGCCCCAAGGTAGGATTGGGACAAAAAAATGTGCATTAATGGAAATTTGGTTTGATGGTAATCATTTAGGTTTGATTTCTTTTACATTTACATTTAAATAAAATCAAGTCGTTTGATTGTACCCTAAAGAGAGCTGAATCCTGCCTGGGTTTGGGGCAAAGAGAGATTGGATGGCAGCAGAAGAGAGTTATGACTGGCCTGGCAAGTACTTCAAACCTTGCC
>JANHZU010009472.1:254244-270006 GCA_032468055.1 Acrochordus granulatus | reverse complement strand
TGACTAGCCTGTATTAATTTGATCAGTTTTATGATTTATGTTAATGTGTCTGATCATTTAAAATTCTATCTGCATGCTGATTCTTTCTTCAATTTTATTTACAGAGTTGAGAAAGCCTTGAAGACATATCTTTGGAAATCCACAACCTTTCAGTAGGCTGAAACATACTCTTCTTTTTTTATTTCTCATACTGGCTGAAGTTAGGAGTCTGCAAAATGAATCCCTAGAACAATCTACGGTCCCCAGAGACAGCAACATCTGAAGGAGGAGTCAGAAAAGCAAGATCAAAGGCCACCAAGAGTGTGGAAGGTTGACACAAACACAACTGTGTTTTAGAGACCATCTTGACTTTTTAGCACTTCCTCCACTCTCTTCTTTATAGGTTCTCCTACCCAAATAACTTCTAAAGTTGGAATATCTGGCCTCCTTGGGGGAGGATTTAAAAATAAAATAAAATTGGCACTTTTAAACTATCAGAGGATTAAGCTATGAATTTTATGTCTTATTTTGCCTCTCTTGCTCAAGATGAAAATTATAAGGCTGTTATGTGGAGATTCATTGCTGAATTTTAACCATGTAATCTCAAAAATATGCTCTTGGACCTGCGGAAAAGACTTCTGGGTGCTATTTCGCTGGCCACCAGTTCCTCACTCTATCTTGTTCTTTATCATGAAGAAAGGTAATAAATCAATTCATCATATCATCCAAGTGCATTCACTTACTGTCTATGAGACTTACATTCTCACAAATAATACACCACAAAGTTAACGGTATCCTTTACAAAGTGCACACATCTAGGGAGCATTTTCTCACTATATGCACTTTTTCCCATACCAGAGGGAGAGAGAGAGAAAGATCCATGAAATAAATTCAAAGGCCTCTTCTCAACCCACCTGTCTTTGGCTCATAAGCCTTGAAAGGAAATGAGCATTTAACTAATTGTGCAATACCAAAGACCAGATTGCTTCTAATATCAGTATGAGATTATTCAGACTTAAACTGGCAACAGTTCTTAGTAGAATAATTGAGAGAATAATATGTGTGCATGTTGTGATTCCAAAAATGTAGGCATTAAGATCACCAGAACTTGCAAACACAGGCAGAGAAGATGACTTTCACAGCCAACGTGGACCAAGTAAAATAAGAGTGCTCAGCACAAAGCCTGGTGCTGTGTACATAATGGGCCACTGGATAAGTTGGAGAACATCCATACCATGGGGCCAGAGCAGCAGAAGTAGGTGTTGTGACATCAATGCTTCAGGCTGAGAATGGCCATTATGCTTTCCTACTAGGCACACTCAAATGAGTCAAATCCGCACAGCTCAGCTAGTTAAGATTATTTTTTTACTGTTTAATGTATATCCTACTTTTTGTACAGCAGCTCAAGGCAATGCACATAGCACTCTCTCTTCTAAGTCCCCACAAGGACAACTTTGTGAGATAGTTTGGTCTGAGAGAGGGAGGATATGACTGGCCTAAAGCCATCTATGACTTTCTGTGGCTGAGAATAGACTAGAAACTGAATTTATTTGGTCAGAGTCCAACATCACAGTGATGCTAGGGGTGAGAGAATGGGACTAACCCAACATCACCCATAAGCTTCTGTGACCAAAAGTAGACTAGAAACTGGACCTGCTTGGTTGTAATCCAGTATTTTCACCATGATATCATGCTGATTCTTGAGCTGGGAGAAAGGAACTGGTCCAAAGTCACCCTAGAAGCTGACAGTGGACTAGAACCTGTTTATACAGCTTCTAGTCTAAGATCTTCACCATTACATCAGATGTGGAGATGTGTTTTTCTTTATCTGCCCAAGGTTCACTCCAAATATGAGGGATACCTCAACTAAGTAGCTTTGAGAGGCATTCTTTCTCCCAGTGAGTCATGATAGATATTCTTGTCTATGATGATCAAGCAGTATTGGGCAGCCATATTCTCAGTCCTCAGAACTTCTCACACTAGGCCTTCCATGCCATCTAACATGGGTTGAGTGTAGAAAAACAACAACAAAAATTGGCTCAGAGTAGCAGAAACAAGCTTGTCTAATTGAATCAAGCAGGAGATTACTTCCAGGAATGAAGGAAGCTGAGAGAAAATAGAGAGATGATGAAAGAAAATTGTCACTCTGATTTCTGGTTTTTAATGTGCTAAGTATCTAAAAGATGATAAAATAGAGGAGTCCTGAAATCTTTTAAGGATGTAGCCTAATTTTTGTTGCTGAAGAATTGTCTGTGTGAACTTGAAAGATTAAGAATCAGAAGGGGAAAGTCCTAGGCTGACCAAAAATTTATTCTTTGTTGTTTATTTACTTTTTTACTACATTTATACACCTCCCATCTCATGTCAAATGACTCATATATTTATTATCTCCCCTTCTATTAGCATAAGCCTAATACTTGCAAGCATCCATCCCAATTCAAGGGTACATGGGATGTTAAATATGAATGTGGGCAGATACTCTCCTCTGAAATGGTCTTCAAATTTATTTTCAGAGTTTCATACTTCCCAGCCTAACATAGTCCAATTTTCTAGAAAAATAAAACTCTCTACTAATAAGCCAATTTCAACATCCCGCAATCAGAATGATAATAAATTGTGCTACTAAAGACATTTCAGTGAGCAACAATCTACAACAACTCCTGTCATGAAGAAGAAAGATGTGGCCTTAAGACAAAGACCTGCCCAAAATGCAGCTCTGCAAGGTGGAATGAGGAAATCCGAAATAGCTGCTGGAGTCAGAGAGAAGAAGTGAAACACTTTGATGATAAGTGTGCTCCACAAAGTTCATCCTATTGCCCCTATGCCATTTGTCTCAGCCTAATTAAAAGATGGCAGAAGTTTTGCCACTATTTTTGATGTAGTCGAATTCTCCCCACCTCACTACACATAGTCAGGATCCTAAACACTTAGAGGCACACCAAAGTCTAGCAATGTCTGTCATCTGCCAAGTAAAAGTCATCTACTGTGTTATTTCACTTGTATCCACAAACAGCATTCTATACATTCCTTCACCCAAACGTTCTCTGTGGAGCTGTGTGAACCTCGCACATGGGGCAGGAGGTCTTCCTTTACCCATGCAGGGAAGAAAACGGCATCTGAAAAGTCCCTTCTGATGCTAGAACATTTAGAGGTTAGACAAATTATGTTGGCGATGATGCTTTCATTTTCACTACACTGATCATCATCCAGCTATAAACTACTCACCTCTTATCTGAAAATCAAAAATATGGGGCCACATACTGTTGCATGAAGAGACGGATGCAGGGTAAGAAAAGACGCACTTAAAGAGAAAACGGAAAAAGTTATGGCAGGATGGGACTGCTCTTGTTCAGGTTTTCTAGCAATAAGACCAGCTCTCTCGGTTATTTAATTCCATCCCCCTTTTTCCCTTCTTAAATCTTAACTGTCTGAAGCATTCTGTACCCACTAAATTCATCTTAGTTAGGTGATTAATGTGTGTGGTGGTCGGGAGATAAAAAAGAATCCTTCTGAGCACTTCTTCCTTTCAAGATTTTTTTTGTACTTCTTGACATCCTGGAGTTTGCTGTATATCCTTCTTGTGTACCTATACAACAGATTTTGCTAAAGCAACAGCCCTTGTACTTAAACCTTGAAAATAATGGCAACCACAGTAAGTGCCAAATTTCTTCACCAAATGATTGGAATACACACCTTTCTCTTATCCAGTCTCTTCAGTTCCCTATCCCAAATTCAGCCATCTTTAGAGTTCAGATAAATGTTCTCTAAGATGTCAGAAGATGTTTTCCACTCATCCAAGCTACATTCAAACTGGACCAGTTCCCATGAGATACTTTGCTTTGAAGTTCTACAATCCACCTGGATGCACACCCATAACAACACATGCTTTTTGATTTCCCCAAAGGGACCTTCAATTGATCAAGGATCCCATGAACTAGCCACATGAAGTTCACGTGATTTCCTTCAAGGAAGCTACCCAAATAAATTGCTGGAACTAAAGATTAAAATGTTGTATCTATGTAATCTCAGAAAAATACATCTCTTTGAGGAAATAATGACATTTTTATAGGGAGATGTTCCATTCACACATTCCCAGTTAGGAATTTGCCTCAAATCCTGCCAGTAAGAATGTGGATTTGATAGATCACCAATTTAATTCAAAATAAACTAATTTCTAGTGTTGTTAACCAATACATTGAAAAAATAATAAACTGGATCTTCTTTAGGAAGCAGAGGAATGCAGAATGCCATAGTGGGCACAGTACCAATTTTCCAAGAAGGATGAGTATGGAAGTAGAGGCAAAGTATTATTTATTGCAATGAGCCCAAGCAGAGTTGTATATTCCCTACTTCTCCTTCTGTGTGCAATGGGAAAAGCTGAAATGTTTCTGTTGTGGTTTGGAGCCAGATCCAAAAGTTTCTAAATATACTCTCTTATAAGGCAGGGGAAGAAAAGAACAGATTAGTCAAAGAGCCACTGATGCTGATAATGATGTTTTAAAAAATGCAAGTTTCTATTCTTCATGAAGAAAAGTCTGAAAATATGCTGGCAATGTCTACTGCAAGCTCAAAGAGATAGATGGAAAGGAGTTTCCTGGATTTCTTTGCCTACAAGCAAAATAAGGTTGAATTTCTACCTGTGCCTAAGGAAGAATAAATCCTACTTCTAACAGGAAAGCTAGTTGAACCTAACCAGGCTTATTTTGAATAAGCAATTATGCAAAAAGAGCAAAATCGATGAAGAATCCAGCCACTCTGCATAAACCTAAGATCTGCAGAAATCCATTCTGCCAAGGGTTTCCAAACACAACAGAAGTATTTTGGAGAAAGTACATTGCTGACGAAAGAAAACATTCAAAATGCATCAAAACTGAAATGCGAAGAGGCAGATTATGTGAATCACTGGGTCTTACTATTCTTCACTGTTCCCTCCCCTCCCAGCATGGGTCAGTCTGCTAGTGCACTCGCATCTAAAACCCTTTCAGGACTTGGACGACATTCAAAACCTCAAATATTCTCAGCTGGACTGAACCCATAGCACGGCCTCCATTCATCGGCAAGCTGACTCAGTGTGCTTCTATAGCCAGGCATTAGCTGCAAGTAATGTGGTGCTGTTGTTTGCCACGACCTGCTTTTAACTAGTTAGTCTCCGTCCTAAGGATTAAAAGCTGGAGCCACTTTTAAAAAAAGCAATCTAGATACTAGGTATAACAAAAATAAACTTCCAATTATTCCTCTTGCTATTTAAAATCTGCATGAAGCTGTTGGGAAAGATCATTTGTTAGGATAGCAGGAGAGATCACTAAAACTGTATGTATCAGCTTTCCTAGGTAGACCAGGCAGGAAATATGACCAGATGTTCCATTTTTGTAAAGCTATATTAAAAGAATCATGCAAGTCTGACATCCAACCTGGGCTGAACAGGTAATGGATGGAAGTTCTGACTGAATACCTGCAGGTGGTTAGGGTCTGGATGAGGAGGAAGAGGCTCAGGCTGAAGTCTGCAAGTGGAGATGGCTTTGGATTGAAAGACCTTCTGAGTCCAGAGGCATTACATCTGTAGTTCACAATGTGATTCTTCATATGCAGTTGACTAGCATTCTGAGGATCCCCCTTGATTCACAGTTCCTACTCGAGTACTTTGCACAATTACTTCCACTGTGCCCATTGCATCTTTTCCAGGGTGAAGAGGCATTGCACATAATCATCAATTGGATTACTAGAACTTGCTCTAGAAGGGGATAGATACCCTTGAAATAATTCAGAAGCTTAGACTGGTATTGTATGCAGCAGAATGAGGAATTATGGGTGCATCTAAACCTGCACATGTAACACCACTACTCTGGAAGCTACATTGGCTGTGAGTGAGCTTACAGATACAATTCAAGGTGCCGGTTGTCCTTTTTAAAGTCCTATGTACCTCAGAGCCTGAGGTCTCAAGGACAAGATTCAGCTTCTTCAAAGTGAATCTCCCATCTGAGATCAAGGGAAAAGGACTTGCTGAGAGACCTTTCCCCTGGGAAATTCCATCTGCAAGGATCCCACACTCAGGTGCTTTCCCTTTTGTGGAACAGAATATTGTAGAATATGTAGACTATCTCTTCTTTACTGCGTTTTCTCACGGCTATAAAAATGTGGTCTTTGAGAAAGCATTTTTGGGGCATTGAATCCTGGTCTGGCCTTGATGATGTTTTTGAGATTTTATGTTTGAGTTGTGTATTGTTTTAATTGTTTCATGACTCAGACTGCGGGACTTGAGTGGCACAGATATTCCAGTAAAGAAGTAAAATAAATACATACTGAGCTAAAGTACTGTACGTTTTGCATAAGGGATACCTGCTTCAATCAGAGCACATTTTAAAGCAATGGGGTTGAGAATTAAGGGCACAACTGTCTGTTTATTTTAATATCCAGGACTAATTATCCTGTGCAATACTATGATAGAAAGAAAAAGTACTTTTACAGAATTTAAAAAAATCCAGCCCATAGGCTAATTTTTCCAGTACAAGACCCAGCTCCAATATTACTAAAATATTGGAACTGAAATATTACAGAACAACATAGGTCCTGAAAAACCTTCAGCATGGAAGAAATTTCAAAACTTTTAGACAAATCATGGTTTAAATTTGGTGGTTAGCTTCCATGACAGCCTGCTCAGCATACCAGTATTCAAGAGCCACTGCCTTACAGGCAAAGCAACAACCATAATGGTTGTCATATCAGACAACATGCAAGTTTGTAATCCATATACTTGCTTGTAGAAAACATATTTTCTGTATATACTGAACAATAAATCACAGTTGCCAGTTCAGAAATCATACAAAAAATAGGTAGGCTTTATGTCATGTCTACTGTGATGTGCAAACTGATCCTGAGATATTAAATTATTTCTACATTGCATTGTCAAGGCTTGTTTAACCATGCTTTCTGAATAAGCCACAATTGGCTGAGTTCACTTACTTCATTAAGTCATAAACTATTATTTACAAACCATCTTAGTTATATTTGCACAACATGCTAAAATCCAACAAACTGCATTATAGTTTAGCATGATATGCAAATCAAGCATATAAGAAGTTAGAAATTCTTGATACCCTCTTCTAAATATCAATTCTACATCCAAGGATAAGGATGAACATTATTGCCCATTATCTGAAAGGTCACAAGTCCTCTACCTTCTTACTACTTCACCAGCATGTTTGTTACCTTCTGCATACACCTGCCTGCTCAAGCATAAAATAGTTTTCTTATCTGACCCACCACAACAAAGAAACTCAGACACCCAACTCCAGCCTGTCATAACTTCATACAAGATGCCTCAAATATAAAGTAATTCCCAACCAAGCTGATGCCCATTGTGATGATTGCCCTTGCATTTCTGTTGTGACATGTTTCTGAATTAAAGCCCTTGATGACGACAGAATCCTATTTTACAATTTAAGAGTATGGGTGGGCTAGCAAATGCTCTAAAGTGCATCTGAGTAGATATTCAAACAATAGTGCTACCAATTTTTCTTTCTGGTGCATTCAAAGATCCTTGAACTGGGAAAAGGCCATCTCCTCCATGGGGGAAAATCTTTAGGAGGAGAGCTCTCCTATTTGGGATGTGAAGAGTTGTTTAAGGGAAGATGTCTAATCAAGATGAAAGTTGTTCTCTTTAAAGGCCAAACTGAAACACACCCTAGTTTTTGCAAAGTCACCCCCAAACTGCATCTTTTACTGTTCATAGAAGGAAAAGCTTCTCCTTCTTGGCAGAAACTATCTGTGGTTTTTCATGTCAATAAAAAGGACTTACAGGTTGGCATTCCATGCAGTCAAATAGCTCAGCAGCAGATTTAGCTATGAAGTACTGTATCATTTCAAGTTAGATCTGTCTGCATGAAATGGATGCACTTGTGAAGGAGAATGGCCAATAATGAAGGCAGCCTACCAAGCAAAAATAAACAGCTTCAACATCCAACTATTTTATTCATTTCCCCAGGAATAGAAACCATGCCAGTTCTGTGGATTTTTCAGAAGCAGTAGTGACTTTAGTTCTCCAGAAAAGGCAGAAAGCTTGTGACATCCATACCTCACTAACTGTAGGAACCTTTTAGCTTATTTATTTATTTAGCAAATTGATATATCACTCAGTCCAACAAGACTTAAAGCCATTCACACACACATACCCCAAAAACCACAATTAAAATACCCCCCATAATAAACAAGAGCAAAACAATAATGTCTAAGGAACAGCCATAACATTCAAACCCACAACACCATCAATCAGCTCCCAAGGCTTTTTGGAAAAGCTAGGTTTTCGTGCCTTTCCAAAAAACTAATACAGTAGAAGACGGAAGAAGTTGCTTGGATAAGCAGCGAAACATCTCAAACCAAAAGAAAAGAAATCCAGTTGCCATGACTCAACCTCCAGAAATAAAGTAGAAGCCAATTTGTTTGCCAGAACTAATGCTGGGCAGAGAAACTGCCCCATATTTTATCTCTGCTGGTGTTCTGCAGAAAGAATTTCATTTCAGCAGTGAAATTCTCCTGTAGCCCTTATGTTCTTCCATAGACTCAGTTCCAAGGTGGTCAATTAACAGATGAGAAAATCCTGTCTTTTACTGTACAATCGTCTTTGCAACAGCTAACAGCCTCTCTGGCTTCCACACTTCTATTCCTTTCCAGGAGAAGACATCATAATGGAATTCCACCTACATTATCTTTTTTAGATTTGGAGTAGTAAGGAAGTGTCAAAAAAATGAAGATATAGATTAATGGAAAACAATTCCATTCCATTATCATCAAGAAAGAAGACTCAAAAAATGCCAGCATATAAAATCTGGAACTATCCTGAAAATAAAATAGAAAAATTGAAGCCCCTTCCACCAGCAGAAGACTACTTTTGAGAAACTGGAAAGCAAGTTGCATCACAACCACTTTGACGGACCAACAGTGAGGAAAAATTGGGGGCATTCAATCTTCTAATTAAATGTTCGAGGTCTCAGAATTTGAACTGAGGCACAGATATCATCCAATAGTTTTAACATCTTTCACCACAAAAATTACCATTACCCTAGGATAGCAGTACAAGTGATCTTGGACCACTTTGCACAACCTACCCCAGCTAAACCATGTTGAACTGGTGCTTTCAATGTCAGAAGAAAGACTAAACCAACATCGTTTATTTCAGCTCTCTTGCCTTCTACTTTCCTTGCATTCTCTTTTGAAATTCCTTTCTTCGGTGTGTGATAACCAAACTAATACAAAGAAAATCCTTTTTTATTACAAATATCTTTCCCAATCAGCCTCTTAAAGGCAGAATCACGCTACTTCCTTGGAAAACATCTGGACTGGCATGATCCCAAAAAGAATTTCCCTGACTTTCCTGCTTCTAAAAATGGAGAGTTTCCAATGGGTTTGGTTAAGGAGAAATACTGCATAGCTTTCCTTTTTTTGGTCGAATTTGCCAAGCTGACTCCCCAAAGAAGTTGTGTATTTAGGATTGGCTTGGAAATTACTGTGATAAGCAACTACCCCCATTCAGTTTGAACTGAAACCACAAAGGCCTCAAAAGGGGGAGGTGGAAGAAAACCACAAACTGCCAGAATCTTGGGGTATATTACTTACACTCTTTTACTGAGTCACAGAAGTCTTATAATTCAGAGACAAAGGCTATGAGTGATCAAGAAAATGTAAGAGCCAAAACTGCTTTTTCTAAAAGCATGGGATCAGGCAAACGTGTTAATTGAATATTGTTCATGAACAGTCCAACAATGGTTTGTACAAAACAGAACTTGTGGTCAACTAGGATCACAAACCAGAATTGAACAGAGTTTGCTGCTAAACTGGAAGCAAGCCAATGAAACAGATGACAAGTAGGACAGTACAACCAAGCTCTTCATGCAACTAAGATTTAACACTGCATCAATGTGCAATGACCAATTACTCTCTTACATCTGTTACTGTGCTTTGGACCAATTACTCTCTTACATCCCAACCCATTTCACAGGGCAGTTGTGGGAAAATAGGAGATATCAGATATTTTCACCATCTTGAAAAGGCAGAATAAAATAATAATGAAAATAAAATTAGATATTTTCACCATCATTAAAATGGCAGAATAAAATAATCATGAAAATAAAGGTAAAAAAAGATAAAGGTTTCCCTTGCCAGTTGTGGCTATCTCTAGGGGGCAGTGCTCATCACTGATTCACAGCCGAGGGAGCCAGCATTTGTCTGAAGAAGCTACTGTGGTCATGTGGCTGACATGACTAAACACCGAGGCGCATGGAATGCTGTTACCTTCCCACCAATTTAGGCGGCACCTATTTATCTACTTGCATTTTTACCTGCTTTCGAACTGCTAGGCTGGCAGGAGCTGGGCAAGTAGTGGGCACTCACCCCTTACGTGGCGGTGCTTGGGTCTCAAACTCAGGCTACCAATCTTCCAGCCAACAAGCTCAGCATCTTAACCTGGTTTGGCCACGGCACCCCTTATAATGAAAATACTATCACCCAAAAAGCTCTTTAAAAAAGCTGCAGTTTAGGCAAAACATTTTCTGAACATGCAAAAGGAGAAAGAAAGAAAAATCTCCATCTGTTTACTCTCCATTATTGCAGCTGTTATAGACACAAAAGCTTTTGTTCAGGAAAGTTCTCCATAACTTATGGTGAGGTCTTAATAATCTGGCAGAGAATCTTATTATTCCTGATATTCTAACTATGAATAAACTAAATCCCTGATATTCTAAACTATGGATATTTTACTTATACCATCTTCGGCTCATAAAATCTTCCCCTCTCTTTTCAAACCTTCTCAAGAATCGCCATCTCAGGAATTCACCATGAAGCTATTGTCCCTAAATCCTTTACAGTAGAGGTTGACAACTTAGTCCCCTCCAGATGTATTGAGTGATAAATCCCAAATCTCTTGTTATTTGGTGGGAATTTAAGTACCAAATGTCTGAAAGCACTGAATTACGTATCTTTGCCCTGTCATAACTAACTGTGCTGTTCTCTCGCTGTTACGTCTTGCCTCAATTTCTCTCCTTTCTCTGCGAAGTGGAAGTTGGAAGCTACTTGACAAAAGGGTGTCTCTTGTACTGTACCTTTCAGACATTGTGATAAACTGTCAGTTTGACACAGAGAAGAGAGAAGAAAATGCTGAACTGCTTAAAGATATTTGAGTCCTGAGAAAGTAGGAAAAGTGAGAACGAAACATAAAAGAACTTGGCCATGATTGTGTTAGGTATTAGTTGAGGTACAGAGAGGATTTGTTAGGCTTTTAAAGTTCTGTTATAATACCCTAACCTTATTAAAGTAAAAAAAAAACTCCTAATGACTCCTGTTTCCTGACTTTGCCTACTGTGAAGGACACACACACACGAGAAATGGAGGCACTGTTCCTTGGACAACTGTCTTTAATAACTTCTAGGAATTTCACTTTCCCATATTTGGGAGGCACACTTTATGAAGGCCTTCAGGTTGTAATGGAAGGTCTCATTTCTCATCCAAGTCTTCCTGATCTGAATGTGATGGGAATTTTTTTTCCCATCTGTCTCCTCTGTTTCTTTAATGCATGCATCACATCTTTCATTTGTGCCTAGAAGGAAAGGAGGAGCATCTCCTGCAGAAAAAGGATCCAGTCGAACTGTTTGGGTCAACTTCTGCCCAGTTTCCAGCTTTCCCAGTTTGGGGAAGAGACTTAAACATCTTTTGGAAAGTGCAAAAACTACTTTTTCACTGCATTTTTGGGGATTCAATGTCCTGCTGGCTTTTTTTTAGTAAACTTTAATTAAATTTACTGTTGATGCTATTTGTCTTAATTATATTATTCTTCACTTTTCATGGCTTCCCTGAAGCTTATATATTGAATTTGGCGGGGGTATCAGATATGAAATGAAGAAAAAAGAAATATTTCTATAAATTCTTTCCATAGTGCAAAACTCACCTAAATATAAAAACATTGTTTCAGGAAAGGTGACTTTCTCATGTCCAACGGACATTCTTCCCTTCAAATGGCTATTTTGTTCTGCAAAGCATTGCTTAACATACTTTTGTATATCAATACTCTCCTCTAAAGCACCCAGGAGCCAAAAAGCAACTGTTGTGTAATTATGTCTGTTTCATAAACACATTCTCATTTGTTAATGAGTTTTGCTAATACTGTGTACCAACCACAGACACTGAAAAGTTAAAATATTTCCCATCTCTTTTTTCTCAAACTTGGAAATCAATTAGTCTTGTCAGCGACACATTTTCCTGTAAAGGGAAAATAGATGGTAAAAAGTGAAGAGCGTTTTTATGACCAAAAGTGAGATGACCAGATGGTCATCATACAGGTAGTTCTTTTTATAAACCATTCATGTCGCCACCATTTGAAGTTACCATGATACTGAAAAAAAGTGACTTACAATCATCCATCCTCACAACTGCTGCAACATTCCCATGGTCACATGATCAAATTTCAGGCACTTGGCAACTGGCATGTATTTACGATGGTTGCCATCATGTGACCACCATTTGTGACCTTCCCAGCCAGATTCCAACAAACAAAGTCAATGGGGGAAGCCGGATTAACAACCCCAAGATTCACGTAACAACTGCGGTGCTTCGCTTCACAACTGCAGCAAAAAAGGTCCTAAAATCATGTGTAACCCATTTAACCAGCTTGCTTAACAATGGAAATTCAAGTCCCAACTGTGGTTGTAAATTCAGGACTACCTGTAATTGCTTGTACGTACTTCGGTACACATAAGTTGTTTTAATTAAAGATAAACGGATATTCCCCAAGAGGTGGAACTGGCATCGGGCCGCCAATTTCTGAGCACCCCTCTTTGTATAGCAGAACACGTGCCATTCTTGTCTTCAAGGCTCGACTCTTTGAAGTATCTAG
This sequence comes from Acrochordus granulatus, assembly GCA_032468055.1. Classification (NCBI taxonomy): domain Eukaryota; kingdom Metazoa; phylum Chordata; class Lepidosauria; order Squamata; family Acrochordidae; genus Acrochordus; species Acrochordus granulatus. The sequence continues at coordinate 257,150 of JANHZU010009472.1, read as the reverse complement.
ATACAGAAAACATATATTTGTAAGCAGTGGTTCCAACTGGACCATGCAGCAAACTGCTGTAATATGGAAAGCGACGGTTGCTGCTGCCAGCCATAAAACCGAGCAATTTTTCAAGGCAGTCCAGCCTAGCTGCAAGGACACTTTATGCTTCTCAGCGGAAAGTGCACACAATCCCCTCCATAGAAGAATGGCAAATCAAATTGTGGGGTTACGCCTCAAGGTCTAAATTAACTTTGTATTTGAAAAGCAAAATTGACTCAGAAGTTAGCTCAATGTGGAAATCATTGCTGGACTAGAGTTTCAGCATTGATTTGTACCACATCTAAAACATGGGCTTCTCTTTATATAAAGTCTTAATGTTTAAGTCCTTAATCATCTGTTAAATAAGACTATCTAGACTGATTAAAGAGAAATTACTGTAACTTCCTTCTTTGCTTCAGGTTTTGTCCTGTGTTGATTATTGATTGTCCTTGATACTGTACTTGCATACTAATTTGATGTTAAATGGAAAACAGTCTGCAGCTTTTAAATCAGTGGTACAGCTATATAAAGGCAAACTAATGTTATACAGACAATACTTATCTAACATATCCAAGTGTACTATATTCAATTTCATGGTGTTCATGAGCATTATTTATTCATTATGTGCCTTCTTCTTTTATTGTCTATTTTTGTTTGTTTGTCCTTTCTTTCCTTTAAAATGTTTAATTTTAAAAAAAGTTAAGGACATTTCAGTTTCTCCAGTACTTGAATACTATGGGGTTTTCAGCAGTGATCTGTCAGTTTAAGATATAGAGCCTACAGAAATCAAATGCAGAAAAGCTTCAAGTCCCATAGTGTGCAATGGGAAGATGAACGCTAAAGTTCTGGCTCAGAGATTGAATTAGAAATGAGGAGCTTTGACACACGCTAACTTCAAAGATGTCATAAACAGAACATTAACATGGAAATATATACGGGCAGGGCACATTATAGGTTTACCTGAAAATAGATAGACCCAAAAAGTGACATGACTGTGGCCCTACAATTCTATACACACATTTGGACAACCTTCTACAAGGAGAGATGGCCCACAAACGGATCTCTGTTCCATCATAACGAAAGACCAAATGAAATCTGTTGAAGCTACCACGTCAGATATCAACATGACTCAGATGAACATGATAAAGTGAAAGTGAGCAACTTCTTAGAAGAAAAATAAATGTGACAGAGAATGAATATATAGCATTTCTGAGCATCCAAAGCATTTGTGACCAGTTCATCTCAACAGCGATTCAAACACCAAATCCAAAAAGAGGGGTGAGTAGACAGTAGGGTGTGCTCCTTGGACAAGTCAAAGCAAGCTGCATCATGCTGCAATGCCTACTGGATAAGACCCATATTGCAAGCAGAAGGATGGGCTGGAATGAAATTAACCTGCCAAGTTCATGATTAAGATGGGGTCTGGTCTAGTCCTATACAAGAGTGCTGCTATTTTGTGCATATTTTCCTGCTCTCCCTTTCTTCACCACTACCAGCTCCTGCTCACCATCATAATCATTTTGTTGCCTGTGGATTCGGTAGACTGTGGAAATGTACCAAGTTACTCAGAAATGGTGTGTGTTATGGATCTGCTGGCCAGCGTCTTCTTTTTAGCGGACAGCCTTTCATTTGGAGCCCACCTGGATTTTGGAACCTCAGAGACATACAGGTAGTCCTTGACTTATGACTAGTTACTTAGCGACCATCTGTAGTTAAGGTGGACTCGATTTCAAAGTTAAGATGGCCACCCCCACCCTGCCCTCTGTGATTGCATTTTTGGAATCACAAAAATGGCAACCATTTTTGGCAACCAAAAAATTGGTTTTTGGCAACTAGCCCATTACAGTTGTTTGCAGCACCCAGCGGTCATGTGATCACAATTTACAACATTTTTGCTGGAAACCGGCATTCGGTCCCAATTTCTGGCAAAAAACACCCATTGTGAACAAAGAGTTAACCTCATGACCAAGGCATTTGTTTAACAACCATTTGCCACATTCACTTAACAGCTACTGCAAAAAAAGTTGTAAAATCAGGTATGGTCACATGACCTGCACAACTTACAGCCGTAATTCCAGGTTCCTTTATGGCTATAAGTTAAGAAGTAAAAATCCAGATCAAACAGACCACTGAATAAGTGCCACTGAATTTCATGGTGCTTTATGCTGACTAGATCCCTGCAAAAGATTGCTTTGTTCACCACACTATCACATCAACTGCCTACCACTTCAAACAAAAATTCTCCTTTAAATTAACTCTAAATAAACTAGCTTTGGATTTGCAAACAAATCCATAGAGTCCTTGCCTTGAAGTTTCTTATCTTTACTGAAGCAGACAACCCGTGGAGTGGCCTTGTGCATTATAATATCACTCAAAAGTTAACATTCTTGCATTTGATAATGTTTTTCCCAAGCACTGCTGAACCACAGAGGACTAATAAGAGCACTGGGATCTCTGAAGGCAAAGTGCTTTTGCAGGCATGAAACACAATTACCCAAGTTAGTCTGCAAAGAATATAATACCCTAGAGGAAGAACTCTCTGTGAAATTATCAAATCATCCCCACTGGCTTCATGACAATCGCAGCATCTAATCCATGATGACTTTGCTCCTCTGAACTGCCCCGTTAGGACTGAAATTGGATATTTACCTAGGAATATGCCTCGATGAAGCCAGCGGTACTTATCACATGGTTGATATCACATGGTAAACCATGGGCTTGTTGAATAAGCCAGCATTGGCTGGATTTGTATGATACTCTAACACAGTATTTCTCAACCTTGGTAGCTTTAAGATGTGTGAACTTCAACTCCCAGAATAGTCTAGAAAATTCTGGGAGTTGAAATCCGCACATCTGAAAGTTGGTGAAGTTGAGAAACATTGCAC
>JANHZU010009472.1:220489-231309 GCA_032468055.1 Acrochordus granulatus | reverse complement strand
GATGAGATGGATAGATAGCATAGTCAGTGTGATGGGCGTGGGCTTGGGAAGACTCTGGGAGGCAGTGCAGGACAGGGGGGCCTGGTGTAATGCAGTCCAGAGGGTCGCGAAGAGTCGGACACAACTGCACGACTGAACAACAAAAGGTAATACAGAGGAATTCTGTAAATCAAAATTCAGATCCAAATGACAATGAAAAGGCCTCTCTTATGAGTGCACAAATCAGAAGAGGGTATATATGGACAGGCCTGTTTTCTCAGTTTTCCCCAATATGTTTAGGGGTGCTGGAAGTTGCAGTCTCAATCAGAATATATTAATCAGGAGGATTAATATATTAAGATTACAATTACCAGAATTCATGGCTTTGGGCCATGATGTCCAGAAATTTCGAGGATGACAATTTTATCACATTTGAAACATGCCAAACTTGTGACAGCAACACTGCATATTTTAGCTTTTGTGTTGTTCAGCTTGCCTAAGTTTAAAGGAATGAAGGACAACCCATCATTAGCTGGTTCACAATCACATATGACCCTTGCTCACAACAGCCTATGAGAGTCTTCAGATTTCAGCGGCATATAAATTTAATAAATAAATAAATAAAATAAGCCTACTCTACTTTTCCCAAAGGCCAGCTGACCACGTGAAGTCTTTTGATACTCTCCAGCCAGCAGATTGACTTAAGTACTTTTAAACACTAAGGGGGAAACTTGGAAATTTGATTAAGCTGCAACTTTGAATTAGTCTTATGCTAGTTATAGACTTGATTAAGTTATAATCGCAGACTGGTATTTAAGAGCAATATAATGTATATTATATATATTATATATTGTGATTAGATGTTTTGTCTATACTGTTTTATGATCTGTTGTTACAGCAATAAACTTTAGAGAGAGAGATAGGATTACATACTGAGGCAAGGCAGAGCTTCTATCCAAGTGGGGAAAAATGGTATTTCCAGAAGCTTTTTCAGGAAATCAGTTTTCTGATTAAACTAAATTTCTCTTTCTTTCATACACACACAGTTTTGTTCCCATTTGATTTACTGGGAAATTATGTCAGGATTTTATTGCTGCCTAAGCAATAAATCTGATGTAGTTGTCCTCACCATCATCATAATTTTTGGAAACCAACTCAACACCACGTGCCTTGCTCTTGAAAGCTTAACCTTTTTAACTCAGGGAACAGGATGAGATGAATATAAACACTTGAACCTGTCCCAACTGGATTGTATTACTTTTCTCACCCATAGGAAATAATATGGGGAGAGGTTCTTTTCCTCCTCCCCACCCTGAGTTTGTTTCTTTTTTTAAACTAGATGTCCAAATGGCCACTGTACTAATATGTGAAGTGAGGACAAGGTCACCATAAGCAGTCAGATGAGAAGCACACCTAAAGACTGAAGATCTGGCAACAATCCACACAATTTGCAATTTCTCCTAAGGAAGGGGGAAGAGGAGAGAAGAAGAACTGCTGTTCGTTATGGGGAAGTGTTATGAAATAAAATCATGCTGATTTAAAATCATACTTTGCCTAGCAATGCTGCAAACTAGCATTTTTAAATGATCCAGCACTATGACACAGAAAAACTCACATGAAGAAAAAGCAAATTATATACTTGTAGTAGCCAGACATATTCACGTCCAAACAGCATATTTTGGAGGCCTCCTGCTGACACCATAGAGATTCCCATCAGAAGAAAAGTCCTACTCAGATGTTTTAGGTTCAGTACACAAGTGACAGATCTTTCAGCCTCTTTGATGCTGAAGATAGTTTAAGTCACCAGCTTCACTTTTTCCGGGTTCTTGATTTACACATGTTGATAACATCTTATGTTTAAAAAAGCAAAAGAATTCACCCCATCTGCATCAGCCAGATTAAACAGCTTTCGCCATTCTGTGCTCCAGATATCAAAGACGAAGTGACTACCAAGTGCAACACCCCCAAAATGACTGAATATCCAGGAATTCAAAATGCTAGTTTTTTAAGAGCTGGAAACCAAAACCACCCTGCCAGGATCAAGAGTAGGCAAGCTGCCTGCTCCTATTTCCTGAAGGAAATCGACTCTGACCGTTCACTGGAAAGACAGATATTGAAGCTGAAGCTCAAATATTTTGGCCACATAATGCAAAGAGAGGACTCATCACGAAAGATGTTGGGAAAGACTGAAGGCAGAAGGAGAAGGGGACGGCAGTGGTGAGGTGTGAATGTGAATTTGAACGAATTCCGGGAGACAGGAGAGGTCAGGTCAGGGAGGCCTGGTGCGCGACGGTCCATGGAGTCACGAAGAGTCGCACATGACCTGGCGATATAACAACAACAACAGGCAAGCTGCAGTCCCACCATTTGACCCACCCACTCCTATTCTTGCCCGCCCACCAATCTTCTGCGATCACAACTGCAAGAGTTAATGGCCCAGTTCCTCACCAAACTATGGGGGAAACCCAGCAAAATTCTATCACAGTACCTGAAACAATCTGAATACAAGAGGAAGGAAGGAAGGAGGGAGGGGAGGGAGGGATTCATTCTTCCCTCTGCCCCAACTGAAAAAGCGCACTTGTTGACATAATTAAAATAACTTGATTAAAATAACTTTAAATGTTTTCCAGCCAAAAAGGTTGCTAATCCCCAACTGATTGGATGAAATTGCTGATTTTAATTTCTTTTTATTCTGTTTGCTTGAAAACAACTGCAAATGTTTTCTTTTTTAAAAGGCTGCACCCACAAAATGAACAAAACCTTTACTTAACCTTAGTTAAAGTCCCAAGTAAGTTTGAATTAGAAGCTTCAACTTCATTTCTCATTCGGTTTTTCTTTTGGGTAGAGAGAATGAATCCAGCAAAAGCGCACAGATCGGTATTCGCACCCCTAAATAAGTAGTCGCTTCTTCAGTGCAACTTCACCTAAATAAAATGTGCTCAAATTCTCAAGGTTCAGTTTGAAAGATTGTGGTGTCTACTCTTAATGCTCCAACAATCACTGTGAACTAAACGAACATAAATTCTCTGGGTTCAGGCTTCCACACACATGCTGATCGCAGGGTACTGAGAGAAGCGAAGCCCGCAACAACACAACCCTTTTAATAGCATGGGTTCATCGAAAAAGGGACCCCGTTTTTTCATTCCCAAAGTAACACAACCCTTTAAAACAGGACAAACCAATTAACAAACTCATTCATTTCCTTTTAACCAAATATCCCAAGGTCAGATTAGTTCTTAAATATTACCAGTTGTCCTTTTTGGTTTCTTACTTTCTGGAGCTTTACCAAATCCTAGCACGCAACTTCCTGGCTGCAAAATCTAGAGAAGCGTACAGGGTTTTCAAGTCCCACCTTGCACCAAGGGCCGTTGATGAGAGTGCTTCTGTTTTCCAGAGATGCTTTACCTTCTTTTCTTTCCATGCTTCGTTGACTTTCGGCTTTCAAAGGGTTCTCTTAAAGGAAGACCAAAACACTGAAACCCTTTCCACGGGCAAAGGATTTGCAACGCTGCAAGGCTTCTGCTAAGGACTCCAGAGAGCTGTGGCTGGAGTTTCTAAAGCCCTCTTGGTCTAACCCTAAATTTTTAGATCTTGCATTATACAGTTCTTGAAGTGCAGAGAACAACAGAGGACTTCGGGGCTGTCCTTGGTGAGAAGAGAAGGTGCTATCAGCATCAGCTTGTCTCTGGTCTTATTCTTCACATCAGCATTCTTTTAAAAATAAATCAGGTTGCTTGTTTCTTGCTTAACCTGCATCAGAGCGGACAGGGGATGAGAGCAAGTTCTCAAAGGAAAGGGAATTTAATAGGTTAGCCAGTCCTGTTTTCAGGGACTGTATGTGTGTTATCTATCAGACTCAAGGTTGCTGAGCAACCAGCCCTTCCACGTCACTACAGGTAATAAAGTCAACTTACATCCATGCTACGTATCTGATTGAATGAAAACTGCCATCAAGGTGAGAAGAACCTCAGGAGAGAAGAGAATTTCATTTTGAAACCTTGTCTTCTGGCTCCAAGGTGGTGGTGGTGACAGGGTGGCCACGACCACACTCGTATTGGCCCTCCAAGAATTAGCCACTCTCTTTTCAACTCTTTCCTGCACTTACTCTTCCTTGTCATTTAAACAGGCAAATATATAAGAGCAAATTTTAACAATTTAATGTATGATGCAATTAGGAGAGGGTGTGAAATGTGCAGAGGTGGGGGAATTTGGAGCAATTGGCTTCTTTTGGTATTGCGCAATAATAAGGAAAAATATAGAGTAATATGAATATATTTGGTATGTTATATATATAAATGAATCAAGGAAGGTTGCAATATTGAGAGCTTCAGCCTTGATAACCTGATTAGGGCTGGCTGAGTAAATGTTATTTGGTGTCAAAAAACAGAGCAACCCCCCAAATTACAGAGCTAAACAAGCTATGAAAATATAAAGTAGTCATTTTTTCATTAGTATCCATTCATTTTAATCTTCTTGACTTCTGCTCACTTCTCCTGATTTTTATATCCTGATCAGCATCTACTTTAATAACAGCAATACCTTTCATTCATTCAGGAGATACCAAGTCAGAGTGTCAAGTTGCCTAGGATCTGTCCATCCGTCCATCCATCCATCCATCCATCCATCCATCCATCCATCCAGAGACATCAAGTCAGAGCGTCAGTTTGTTTGGTGTCTATCCATCCAACCAACCATCATCAGGAAAACTAAGTCAGACTATCAGTTTGTCAGTGTCTGTCCATCTGTCCATTAAGATATGCCAAGTCAAGCTTTCCGTTTGCCAAGTGTCTGTCTGTTCATCTGTCCATCCAGTGTCCCCAAAGTGGCAGGCATCATTTCCTTGGTTGCAAAAAGATTAAAGATCAGTCCATTCCTGCTGTAAACTGTAAACTGTATTTGATTTCAAAACTCTGCACTACTTTCAGGACTCATAAAATGATCTGATATCTAGAAAGGTCAATCAGATGTTATGAAGTGTGTACTTCAAATCACTTTAATGAAGTGAAAATTCATAGGGAGCAGAGCCTCTTGTTTAAATTAACCTTCTAAATCTAGGATTAAATCCAAATCGAGCAGAAGTTAAGGAAAATTAAGCTCCTAAATTTTTAACAGGTATAGGAGCCAAGAGAATTTGGCAGCCATGCAGGTTTTCTCCTTTTTCCCATGAAAAGCTGCAAATTATAAAATGTCTTTTAGGCAACACTTAAAGGTGCAGAGTTCAATTTTTGTCCTATGCATCAGCTGTAAGCTACCTGGGTACCTCCAGATATTTTGGATTCTAACTCCTTCCAACCCCAGCCAGCAGACCCAACAGCCTAGGGTTATAGGGACAGTGATCCAGAAACATCTGAAAGGCAGCAGATTGCATTTTTCCTGCAGTTTGAAGCCTCAGTGATTCCTTTCTTAGCACAGGGAATCAATGAAGCATTTTGAAGCATCACTAAGTGGAAATCTTATGGAGGTGTTGAAGATCGTCCAAGAGTCATTTTTGAATTTGGTGGCATATAAATGTAAAAATAAATAAATCTAGCACAGTTCATCCAGACCTATATTTTTTATATTTTGGAAAGTGTTTACTATTATAATTACCTTCAATATCTTCCAGTACTGTTCTGGGGGGCACTGTAATTATCATGGTTTCTCATTGCTCGTTATAATCCTAGGATGGGCCACCAGAAGCAAATTCTTTTTAAAACATTGGACTTATATAGAACCTATATCGTAATCTCACCTTGGGTGCTTCACAAGACAATATTCATTTTAAATATTTTAGGACACGTTCAGGTCCCCAAAACTTGGGAACTATTGGATAGTAATTGGGCGACCTAATGTGGGTTGTGTTAAGATACTGATATTGGACTAGAGAGATCCAGGTTCAAGTCCACTCTCAGTAATGAGAATGGATTGGGCTGGTCTTCTGTACAAGCAATCCTACTTCACTTTAAGTCTCTTCAAGCTTTTGGAGTAATGTTAGGATATGAACCTAACAAACACTCAAATACTATCATTAAAAATAAACAAGAAAAGGTAATAATAGTCCAGAGAGGCCTTAGGTCATGGGACTTTTGAAGCTCAATATCAGTCCTGCCTTAACCTCCAAGCCCAAAGTAGGTCATACAAAAAAAGTAAAGGTTTCCCTGCTAGTCATGGCTGACTCTAGGGGCGGTGCTAATCTCTGTTTCCTAGCCGAAGAGCTAGTGTATCCCGAAGTTGCTTCCACAGTCATGTGGCCAGTATGACTATACACCGCGGCACACAGATGTTGTTACCTTCCCATCAAAAGCAGTACCTATTTATCTACTTGCAGTTTTGCATGCTTTCAACCACTAAGTTGGCAGGAGCTGGGGCAGACAACAAAAGCTCACCCTGTTGGGTCTCAAATTCAGGCTGCTGACCTTCCAGCTGACAAGCCCAGCATCTTAACCACTTGTGCCACTGTAGGACATGGTGAATTATAAATGAGAAATAAATCAGCAAAGCCCTCCCTTGAAGCTCCCATAAAAAATGGCTCCCTCTGCATGACACTTTGGCCCTGCTCAACCATCCTTATAAACTCTGTAGGCACCACCAGTTGCCCCAATTCAAGGCCAAATCTTGCTGGTTCACTGCTGTGGAAGCGGGAGCTCATCAGAACTGGAAGAGGGCATGAGATGAAGGAAGCTGACCAAAAGCTTCAACTGGGTAACCCTCTTCCCATAACAACCTCTTCCTCCTGAGCTGCTATCAGCTTCTTGTCTCAAGTTGTGGGAGGCTATTTTGGCGGGCGAGGAAGCATGCTGGTAACACAACGTCCTGTCCTCTCTCCTCCAGTGCAATATTGGGAGTTGTTCCATCTTATCTCTGCAGCTGCTCTGGATGAGGGAGGGGGCTGTTTTCCCTGTAGGAAGGTCTGCTGAAGTCCTGGTAGAACAGGGGAGTGAGAATCTCCCTTTACCCCCATTCGCAAGCCAAGAATTGGAGCAGTCTTGTTCTGCTCACTTTCCCCTTTCTAATCAGAGCTTACTACTCTCAGGAAATGTGACCTTCCTTCTAGGAGTTCATTTACTTCTCAGAAGCAGGTAATGCTGTGGGGAGTGGAATCTTGCTCAATTGCTCAGAAGGAATGAAGCATGTCGTGTTTTTGCAGCTGGCTGTCAAAAATCAAAGAGAACAATGGAGACAAGAGAGACAAACTCCAAAGTGCTTTCAAAACTCATTCTTCTGCCTCCTGTCCTCCATCAGAAGCAACCAGACATTTCAGAATGCCTTCCTTTCTAACCCCATTGGTGGTACAACTCAATGATTTTAGACCCTGGAATTAATTATATTTTGGAGGCTCCCCTTTGGATAGCCATGTGTATGATTTCAGTTGTAAAAGATGCAATTAACGTATCTCTTCCCCCTATTTTTCTGTCTCTCTCTCTCTTTCACACACACACACATTCCACATTTTACAATTGCTTCTACCTACGTCATTACAGCCAAACAAAGCAAAAGATTTGCCAGCCTCTTCTCCTGTGCAACTGATATTTTCAAACACTTCAATCACAAGACGATTGTGATTGCAGTACAGAAGGAAAAAAAAATACTTCTCTTAATACTGACTTGGATTTAAGCAGCATTAGGTTGTAGGGCAGCCTCATACATGTTTAATATTAATGAAGGATCATCTCTAAGCATGGCAACTGTTAAATAATAATAAACATGAATTCAAGAATCCTGAAAAACAGTTAACAATTAAGGTAAGGAACTCTCAGCTACCCCATCTGCTGCTGTCCCAAAATCTGAGCATCTGGATATTACTTGGTGACCCTTGAACTGCCAGATCCTGAAATTTATATTAAAGATTGACACCTAATTGCAGTCTTCCTCCTGAACCAATTATTTTAAAACTTAAGTAATATGCTTATGGTCTATTCATTTGATTATTGTGATTTCATAACTCTTGTCTTGGCATTATCTGACTAAAAGAAAGCAAGAAAAGAATAGAATGAGGGGAGAGGAAAAAAAGAAGGGAACTAATTGTTATGAGCAGCACAGTGCATTATATTGTACCATAAATAGATAAACTGCTCCACGAGTAATTGTTAATTCAGTATGGCTTATTCCCAGATATGTATAGAAATGGCTGTTGATAGATTTGGGATCATAGGAGAGAGATTAGATGTGGCAGATGAACTCACCTCTGGCTTAACAATTGAGTCTATGTTGTGGGCATGAGCCTTATTCCACAATGGAGCAGGAACGATCCTGCATCATTTTGCGACTTAGGAAGAGAGAGATCGAAAGCATTATTATTCTGGGAATTCACATGTTCTACCAAGGGATCCTAATGAGGAAAATAAGCAGAACAATTGGGAAGTAAACACAGCTTTTGGTAAACGTGGTCAGGAGCACTTGAACTGGATGAAGGCTGCCTCAGTCCTTTGCAGGAAAACAAGTGAGCTGAGTTTAGGAAATTCTTAAATAAGACAAATTTGCATGCTCCCCCGAGAAAAGAGAGTTCTGTTTTCTGATCAGCATACTCTGGTGTTAGCCAAATCTCCAATATGTGAGCACCGTTTTCTTCCACTCCTTACAAAGAGTTTAGGATCCACATTTTTAACTTGGTCACCAATTCCCTACTGGGTTCATTCATTCTGGGAAGGAAGGGGGCAGCAAGCCAACCTGAAATTTTGAATTGCTTTGTGTTGTTGATAACTGGTTTATTTTGGTTCTTTTTCAAGGTCAGCAGCAGCAGCAATATTCAGGGCTTGTTTATGAACCAATTGACAATCTTGCTCCTCTGCGAAATACTAAGAGCCCAATGACTTACTTATCAAGTCATTTGTGAAATAGCTATCCTTCCATGCTACTTTTTATACCTTGCCTTGATTTTAAGCTAAAAATTGATTCATCCTCCAAAGCCTAGATCTCATTGGAGGTCAAGACTGCATTAGAAATAGCAGGTCTTTCACCTCAAATATTCCTTCTAGGTTGAGCATTAGCATATCAAAGTCAACAGCTTCAAGCATCACCACCTTCCTGTTATGTTGAAATAAATCTGAGTCTGTGGTTTATAGTTCCATATTATCCAACCACTTACTTGAGAACACACAGAGTTGTTTTTTGAAAGTGATCTATTTCGGAGACACGAGTTAATTTCCTTAAAAAGGTAAAGGTTCCCCCTTTGAGCCATGTCTGACATGAGGGGCGACGCTCATTTCGATTTCATAGCCGAAGAGCAAGCGTTGTCCGAAGATGCTTCCGTGGTCATGACTATACGCCAAGGTGCGCAGAATGCTGTTACCTGCCCACCAATTTAGGCGGGTTAGGGTTAGGGTTAGTTATTTATCTACTTGCATTTTTACATGCTTTCAAACCTCTAGATTGACAGGAGCTGGGGTGACTAATGGGAGCTCACCCCGTTACGCAGCGCCTGGGTTTTGAACTCAGGCTGCTGACCGTCTGGCCAACAAGCCCAGCATCTTAACTAGCTAGGCCACTGTGCCCCATTAATCTCCTTGCTTGCATGCAAAAGTGTTCTCCAACATAGCTGGAAATACCTTGCATTTATACATTTACATGCATACACACCCACCCATCTTCCTGTTATGCTGATTTTCTACAGGAGAGGTGGGAATGGGGCAAGGCTGGCCATTCAGCAAGAACGAAGACTGACCTATTAACTGTTCAGAAAAATAGCTGATGTTCCTAATGCCAGTTAGTGGGTATTTAGGTGCTTTAGAAGCTGCTGGTAATTTTAAAGCATCATCCATGTAGGAATTTGAATTGCTTTCAGTATGTACAAGCTCCATACCTTTTTCATTTCTAGAATCGGTCAACTTAATTTCACAAGGAAGGGGAAATCAAGACAGATTAAGTGTAACACATAGTTCTGTGCTTTGAACTATAACCTGTCAGGAGCTATGAAAGGAGGAAAGCAAAAGCATTTTTGTTTTAAAGAGCAAAAAGATTTAAGAGGGGCGTATAAAATTGCGCACGACCCAAAGAAAGCAGAAAGAGAATTTTCTCCACATAAAGCTAGAATCAGGATTAGGTGGATCAGGTCAGTTAAAGAACTTCTTTAAATTGCTACTCAGGCAGAGAAATTCTTTAGTGTTTCTTCCTACTCATTCTTATCCCATTTGAAATGAAAGAGCATTTATTTTGGACAGGTCTTTCAAAGGAAAAGAGAACCCAGATAAAATTTGACTGAAGGTGGCATTCTTGGTCTTAATTATGGGATGGACCAGAGAAAGAGAGAATGCTATATTTCAAGACACTGCACCTGAGTTCTCAATATATCACCCAGTCTTGTTAGAGTGGGCCAGTATACAAAAGTTATTAATTAATTAGGTACAGGAAATTGTTCTGCATTGGCACATTTCTCCTGTGCTCCTTGCTATAGTTTATCTTCTTTATCTTCTAATTTGTGACACTGACTCAAGAAGGTTTGCTTTGGGAAAAATATGAAGTAAATCAAAAGGCAGATAAAAAGGACTGGATGTTTCTTTTAATGTTTGATACTACCACACTGCCCTCTAGTGCAATTTCCACCTCCATTTCTTTTCCCCAGGGTGCAACTTTGCAGAATAAATCAAAACATGATTAAAAAGAAAAACAAACGTCCACTAGCAAGGGCAACTCCAGGGGGAATCCAAACCTTTACCACCAAGCAATTCCACACAACACTGAGAAAGAAGTTTTTAGAACAACGAAGGGAGAGAACAGTCAGATTCACACTTTTCAGGTGCTTTCCCCATGTGTACTTGCTTACTCTCTTGTAATCCCTTCCTCTCCAATGAATTGAGAAAGCTTTTTGGATTAAAGGTGAAACGTCTTCGACTTGAGAAAAATCCAGTCCAGATGCCTGTTTTTTA
>JANHZU010009472.1:208458-219621 GCA_032468055.1 Acrochordus granulatus | reverse complement strand
AATCCAGTCCAGATGCCTGTTTTTTAAACTTTATTGCGATGCAATTACCCTGGACGAGTGAGAGTCTTCACAGACATCTCCAATGAATGTAAATACACATCTTCTTGCTAATTATCCCCATGTTGGAATGAGCAACATTTTTTTGCCATCCAAAAAAATGGCAAGTGGCTAGCGGAAGATGTGAAGCTGATTAGTTTTGTCCCTTCTGAGCCAGAAAGCCCAATTGTGATCACATGATTTCACATTCAGTGACCTGACCCAATTATGGTCATTAAACAAGGACTACATGTAAAGGTCTTTTCTATTCTTACTGTAATGCCAGAATAAGAATCTGAGATCTACTGCATGCAAAGACAGGGCAGGGTGTTCAGCCTCTGAACTCTGGTAAAACACAGTCAAAATATTTTGCTCTGGAAACAAAAAAATAAATCTGCCCATTATATAACTTGGTAGCATACAAAAGAAACAATACAAAAACTGCATGAATGCAAATGTATTTTATTGACATAAATAATTAGAATAGCTTTAATCATGTGCTTTTTTCTAAGGAAGTACATTTTACATAATTAAGTACATTTGATTTATGTAAACAGATTCTGCCAAACAAACTGTGTTGGGTTGACATTAAGGAAAGACTGAAACAAAGCAAAGCAAAAACAGAAAAACTATACGAAATACTCAAAAAGTGGAGCTACGTTGAAAAAACCTAATCAAAGATGGGAAGAAGGAAATCAAAAGGAGGCATTTAGAAACCTAATATATAGCAGTGGATATAATTCCTCTGCAGCATCTAGATATGATTACCTGAGTTCGGAAACAAATTCGGACTAGTCAATCCTTGTCTTAGGAAAGGAAAGGAGGAAATGTCTCATCAAGATGTGGCAACTAGAAGTTGCTGGCTGGGAGCAATGGGGACTGTAGTCTAATACCATCAGTGGACAATCAATGTTTACAAAGGTCACCAGTTCACAAGTCTGGTGTAGTTTAAGCTGCATCTGCTATAAGGTTTCATTTCGTAAAAAAAAAATTAGCCTAAATAGTTTAAAATATAAAATTAGTATAAACCTGGCCTGGCCCATCTCTGTTTTTCTACATCTTATCTTAAAGTTCACATTGTGTGGTATTCAGACCGAACCATAAACACTATCAAACTGGAACAGTTTATTCATCTTAGGTCTAATCTTTCTAGTCTAATATTTTCAAGCAGAGGTAGATACGTAATCTCAACTATGAAACTCAGGAATCTGGTTGGTGTCATGAGGCTTTGTATATTGTTGAAGATCAAAAAAACAGGGAGAGTCCAGATGTTGTTGAAAAAACAGGTGGACGACCCATTGCGCTGACGAGAAAACAGAACTTGGCTATGTAGGCTAAGGGCCAGTTCACACACATTATTTCAGGAAGGACTTCGCATATTCAAAGACTGTTTATATTGCTTTCAGTGGGGTTTATGTTTGTACTCATCTGCTTTTTTTTTTGCTTTTGGTGTGATCTGGACTTCAGCAGAAGTACATTCTCAGTGCCAGAGCACAGTGATACTCCTCGCTGATGGGAGGATTCTGCAGAGAATACATGAGGCACTCCCACCAGTATCCTGGCTTAAGATAGATGGCGAAGTTATTGTCACATTATGCACCACCTACAGCAGTGTTTTTCAACTTTGACTCTGAGACTTGAAGTCCACACGTCTTAGAATTGCCAAGCCTGAGAAACACCAATCTGCAGACTCCATTCATCTTCAATGGGAGCCAGGTAAGGCAGTACCAATGTCCACTCCCCTAGGCAAGATTCAAGGACTCTCTGAAGCAAATGGCTGTAGCTCAGAGAAAAAGAAGGTGGAATCAATCCCTTAGCATCTCCACTCACTATCTTATGGCCCATCTGAGGGAGCTGCAGTTGTCTTTCAACTCCGGCGAGGAGAAGGGACTTTGCATTTGTCCCATGGCCCTAAAGACCTTGAAGAACATTTTCACTAATTGCCCAAAGGAACAAGAGAAAACAAAAGAGGGCTGGTTCTTTAAGGGAACTAACATAGAATCTGATGGGATGCAAGTACTGGAAAGACTGTGTCCACATGGACCTCAGGGTACACTAACTCCTATCCTACCCTGGGGATGGGGGAGGTGCAAATGGGGAGGAAGGGCCTGATTCAAAGCACAGCAAAGTCATGCATCTATTTTTTAAGGAGCCAGAAGAAACTAACCTCTTCATCTTATGATTCATGCATTCACATTGAATGGTGGCCTGTGCTTTGGACAGGCCTCCTCCTAATCAAAATAGGACTTCAAGGTGCCATGACGACGTATGTCACAGGTCCAGCAGTGGAAGCCTCCTCCCAAAGAATTGGCATGGCGGATATTCACTTTAATGGTTGAAATGCCTGCAAGCAAAAGGAGAAGAAGGTTTCTTGAAGGCATTTTCTCCCATATGGGTTTAATGAGGAGTCACATGTGGATATCCACTGCCATGGCAGCAGGCTTTCTATATATGATGTTTCATCTAAACTAGTTGGAAGACTCTATGGAGGTCTCAAATAACATAACTCCAATATCTGTCCAATCAGGGTGGAGTCATAATATCTTCTTTCTTGCAGGGCTGAACAGAAAGATGAACTGCCACCTCCTCTGGGGATCATCTCCCCATTGCCATTTCTTAGTCAGCGTTGTCTAGGGATGATTCTGTGGTCATGTGGCTATAACTATGCTTAGGCACATGGAATGCTGTTATCTTCCCACTGAAGGTGATACCTATTTCCCTACTTGCATTTTTACGTGCTTTCAAACTGCTAGGTTAGCAGGAGTGGGGAGATCTCATGTATCTCTAAAACATGAATTACAGCTTGCCTTCTCTTAACCTTGAAGACAGTTCAGGATAGAGGCAGAGACCTTCAAGGTTGACCCAAAGCTCAACATCTTGTGCCTAGAGCAACTTTTGTTGATTTGGTGGCAGCCTTCAGAGAAGTTGACTTCCAAATTCCATTATTCCAATATGTATGTAGGGGACTCACACTTCTTGGAGGACACTTAGAGAAATCTGGATTAGATTATCTTTAGGAGAATGTGGGCTCCACAGGCTGTACTCAAACTCTGAAAATAATTATTCCATGAAATTTTGGCCCATGTGCATAAATTGGTCTTACCTAGGCGTTCAAAGAGCTGCTGGATCGGGGTTTCATTGGCATCAACCATGACACGTTTCTCATCCAGCATCAGGACATTCATGGAAAGCCATTTAGAAGACATCCACAGTGGATGGTCTAGAGATAAAAGCATTAGCACCACACAACCATCACAATAGGACATTTGCTTCCCAAGTCATGCCTTCCACATGGAAACAAAGCCAAACCTACTTTCAGGGATGAGAGGAAGTGGTGGATGAATGATTGTCCAGCCTGCCTTCTTGAAGAGATCAATCTAAGAGTGAGGAAGAAAAAGACAGAGCTTCATACTGGAAATCGTACTGTGTTCTACATACTATATGTTCTCCAGCCGCACATTTCGATTAAGTTAGTTTCTCTGCCGCTATATGAACATGATTTGAGGTATCATCTGTTAATTTGCCCAGTAACAAAGAATGGAATCAAAATGGAGCAAGATTTTCTTCCAGTACCAATTTCGTTTTTGCATCTCATTTGGCCCTAAATTCTCTTTTGAAGTGAAGTCCTATTTCCTGTGTATGTGTCTGCAATGGAACGTATGGATGACTTTGGGGAACCAGGGGAAGAGATATTGCCTAGGAAACAACTAAAGAAGAGAGGCAGGAGCCCCCAGTGGCTTAAGGGTCAGAGGAAGAAACTTAGGAATCCTAATGGATCCAGCGGTTAAAAGTGGAAATTGGTACTTTCAGACTTGCAAGATTCTGTTAATATGGCCCTACAATAAAGTAGAATTTGTTCATCTATTTCTGTCTCCTGTCTGCTTTACCTGGGAGGAGCGACAGTGTATTTTTCAATGTTCTTACACTCCTTTTTCATTCACATTCCAAGGAGAATTGCCATGTTTAGCTTTCATCTACCATCTGTTGATGCTTTTTTTAAAGCTGCAGCAAGGGTGGAAAATTGTTGGCATCGTCAGCTACAGTCAGCCTTCTAGTTGTATTGAGTTAAGAAGGCTGGAAAAAAGGCTGGATTTGCATAACACGTTAACCCATAAATCACAGCTTGAGGCCATACTAAGCCAGCACCCCACTCTCCCTCTGTTATGACTTCAGGCAGTGGAATAATTTAACACATCAGGCCGAAAAGATTTTTTAAAAAGAAAAACTGGCATAGCCATTGTGGTTTTTAAACTATACTCCTCGCATTTTGGGTGTTGTGAGAACACAACGAAGTTGTTCAGCACAAGAGATAACGTGCACCAACCTATTTCCTCAGATATGAAATAAGAGCATCTGGGATAGTCCTTCTATTTTTCTTGGCTCACCAAACTTGATGGAAAGGGCTCCCAACCCAAACTCACTACATTGAGTTGGCATCTGTAGGATTGTGATTTTTGCCCCAGATGTTTTCCAGAAGTGTTTTTATTTGCTTTCTATTCCCCCTTTCCTTTGGTCCGCAAGATGTTCCATGCTTCATTCTTCCTCCTATTTTTTTTCCAGAACAATTGAGAACCAAGCCAATCACACATCTATAAAAAAGTTCATCACATCGAGAAGGTTTTATATTGCAGAAGAACTGCTGAATATCAGAGGTTTTTTGTTTTGGAGGGAACATTTCGATGTTGGTGCACACAGGTAATCAACTTATAACCACAATTGTTAAGCAAGGTGGTTGTTAAGTGAGTCACACCCAATTTAATAACTTTTTTGCCACAATTGTTAAACAAATCACTGCATGTGGCCCTTAAGCAAATCCAGCTTCCCCAATTGACTCTGCTTGTTGGAAGCTGGCTGGGAAGGTTGCAAATGGCCATCACATGACCCAAGGCTGCTGCCACAGCAGCATATTAAAAATTCACACCAGTTACCAAGTGCCCAAACTTTAATCCTGTGACTGCAATAGTCATAAGCGTGAAGATTGGTCATAAGTCATTTTTTTCAGTGCTGGTGTAATTCTGAACAGTTGCTAAACGAAGGGTTGTAAGTCAAGGACAAGTTCCCTCCTCCTCTGTGAAGCTGCCTTACCTCGTTACAGGGGCGATCTGGATTAGAAAGCACGATACCAGGACCAATGATGTTAAAAGTAGCATCAATGTGCATTGGGTTGGGGTCTTTGAAAGAAATGGTATGGATTCTGTAGTCCGGAGCAAGATGTCTTCTCATCCACTCAATGCCCATGTAATTTGTAACCTGTGACAATGAAGAAAGGGTAGTAATGAAGTAAGGGTAGTGTTGGTATGGTATCTAGTTTAAGACAAATGTAACCAAACCTCCCTTCATGAACTAAACCGGACTGAAATGCAGTTGTAAGCCAACGCTGGGACTTCCTCGTACTTTGCAAGTTCAGTCCTGCTACAGGGGCACTTCCAGTTCAGTGTTCTGATTCTGCTAGCTGGGTAGTGGTGACTAGCCACCATTTCAGAAAAAAGATTAGGTCGATTTATTTAGGGCTAGCACTGAATAGGAGGCATGCGGTGGCGTGAACGGTTAAGGCGCCGGGCTTGTCAACGAGAAGCTCGGCGGCTCGAGTTCGAGACCCAAGTGCTGCCTTGCAACAGGGTGCGCTCCCGTTACTTGCCCCAGCTCCTGCCAGCCTCGCAGTTCGAAAGCATGCAAAAACGCAAGTAGATGAATAGGTACCACCTTCGGTGGGAAAGGTAACAGCCTCCGTGCGCCTCGGCGGATAGTCATGCTGGCCAAATGACCATGGAAGCTAGGAAACAGAGTTGGACACGACTGAAAGGGGAAACCTTTACTTTTACCTTACTGGAATAGGAGGTGGTTGAAGGGGCAAAAAATCATGTGTAATAAATAAGTAGATAAATCTTGTCTATCCATATTGCCCACACTGACAACCTAACTTAGGCCACAAGATTGTTGCCCAGCGAAAATACCTTGTCTATGATCCTGACCTCACTCAAAGAGCAGAAGAAAATGCAACCAGTAACAAGTTTTTTGAGACTTATCCTCCTTTTGGCTTAAGAAAAAGAAAAGTAAATTGCCAACTTCTCCCATCAACTCAACTTTCATTTGTAGGTTACACAAATTAAAGTGGAAAAACCAGAATTGTAAGCAATCTAACTAAAGCAGAGAAAGGTTATATAGGTAGCCCAGAATTATGGCTGTAAGTCACAGAAGTTGTTAAGTGGATCACCACATGACTACGCCTGATTTTATGACCTTTTTTGTGTCAGTAGTTAAGCCAAGGCTGCGGTTTTATCCAATTGGATTTTTTCCACAAACTGAAGGTGAATTCCGGAAACTTACCAAAAAATGCCAAAAATCATAGGCGCACGATGGCAGGATATTGCCAATGCCCATAAATGCAACCCAAGTGCCCAAAATGCGATCACGTGACCGTTGGGAGGGGGTTCTGCGGCTATCAGAACTCTGCAGCTGGACTGTATCTTTTTCAGGGGTCCGTCATAACTTCGAACAGTCGCTAAGTGACAGGTCATTAAGCGAGGGCTACCTCTGTATAGAGGTTTTGTTTTTATTTGTACCTGTATTTTCACACATGCTTTCTTGTTGCTGAAGTTTTTAACACGCTTTGAAGGGGGGGAAGAGTAACTGTTAAGAAAGCCACTATGATTTATAGATACTTAAGGCTTAATTTAAGGATTTAAGGGGAGATCTTGATTGACTCACCTGACTTCTTTGCACAAAGATATCTTTTCCTGCTCTTATGAAGTCCGCAGCATCAAAACACGGTTCGAATTCAGTGGTGACAAATTTCCCCTGGGCAGCCAACTTGTGCCGGTCCTCCACCGTGCGGATGGGGTAATCCTAATTTAAGACAGACGCAGCGCATCAGCCCCGAGACTCAGCAGAGGCCAAACACTGCGGCCTTGGCAGCTGTAGCAAGCAAACTGAGGTGCCTAGAGGAAAAAAAGTCCTGATTTTCCCCTGAAGAGGAGGAAACCGGTCCTTGACCTCTGGAAATCCTATTCAGCTGTGACCTTCATGCTGCTAGGCAGCAGTTGCAGACCTCACATTTGCCCCCCATCTCTAAAATGGGAACACGTTGTGGAAAATACAGTGGAACCTTGGACTGCGAGCGCAATTCGCTCCGGAAAGTGCTCGTAATCCAATACGCTCATACAGCAAAGCGAACACACACGTGGTCACAATGCGTACACGTAATAGTGTAAGCACACGTAACAGCATGAGCGGCACACTCGCTCAGTTGTGAGATTTCCCGCGCAAGCTCATCGCGCGATGCTCGTCTTGCAAGAGATCACTCACTGGTCAAGTTAAATTTGATTAAAACACGTTCACTCGCCTCGGAAAGCGCGTTACTCGCAATCCAGGCTCCCACTGTGATTTTTCTTGTTTCCACACCGGGCCCGAAGCAGAAAGAGCCGTGCCTTGGCCCCCAACGTTTGACAAACCAAGTGCCATTCCAGGCAGATTTACGCAGAAACTGAGACCCGCGAAGTTCAGCGGGGCTCGGAGCTGCAGGCTCAAACCGGCAGCCCAAGTCTGCGAGGCAGTTCCTTCGTTTGATGCTCGGCAATGCGTACGAAGCGCCTACGCCACTTAGTCTCCCCTCCCCTCGAGTTCTGGATTCAGCACCTGCCCCGCAGAACCCGCCCCGCCGAGGAACCCCAAAGCTGCTCACTGCCCTGTGAGGTTTCAAGCTCGTCCTACCCAATACTAACACAGCTTCAGGACTTTTATTGCAGAATGGGCCGGCCCGGGACCCTTGGCTGGGAAGAAACCTCAAAACCCGCCACGAGTGCTGCGAAGGTGGCTCTTCCTGAGCAAAAAGCCACTTTGCACACGGGGGCTGTGAGTGTCTACACGCTTCTCTCGGCGTGGCTGAAGAGAGTGGGATTTAGCTGCGGCGCTGCTTTCCAGCCCCACAAATCGGATCAACCCGTCAATCGACTGTATCGGTCCAAGAGACCTGCTGGTCAAGTCCTCTTCATTGAGAGGAATCAGAAAGTGCTACCTGGTCGTAAAGCTCATCAGACATTGAGGGCTTCGGTGCTGTTGTCCATTTGGCCCCGCGGCGAAAATACTCTTTAATGACAGGGCGATACGCTCTGTATTCAAAGAAACGGGCTCGCCACGCCATCGGAGCTTCGATGATTTCGTTCCCGATTACAAGCAAAATATCTCTCGGCATAGCTGCGTACAAGCCTAGCAGGGAAATCGACAAACGCATGCCTGTTATTTCCTCACTTGTTGCTGTCAGTTAGGTGTCATAAGTTACGTGGTTGTGATATGCAGCCACAAAAATTCAAAGTTTCCCAAACGGTTGCTATTTTTCCAATGCAAATTAAATGAAAATATAGCAAAGAGACCGGAGAGCTCAACGATTATTTTTTTTTTCAATTATAAAACCAAACAGATCATGGTCAGCTATCCACGTACAGTGTTTGCTTTGGAAAAGAAACCGTCGGTTCGCTCACCCATGCAGGTCTGCGCACGAACTTAATCTGCTGGGGAAATCATTCATTTAGCAAATAATCTGGTCCTCAAAGAATTATATGAGAAGTAAGAGAGAACTGTTTCTATCCGATTATTTCTCTCCCCTTGGGTTCTAGAATTTCCAAAATGTTTTCCTTTCTATTTCATGGACTCCACGATAAATGTAAATGCGCTCGACAAGAGTTTTATGAATCTATGAACAAGAGTTTTATGAACAAGAGTTTTAAAATCTAATGTTTTACTTGGTCTTCCTTTTCTCTTGCCTGTCCTCCTCTCCTAACATTTCTCCTTGCCAATATTTTTCCTTACCTGCTAGACTTCCCTTCCTGTTTTCATTTTTAAAAAATAATGTAAATAGTAAAAAAATGGTGCTTCGTGAGTCATTTTGGGACCCAACATTTTAAAAAAGGGATAACGTGCCAATATAATCAATAAGCAGCTATTTTACAGAAGGTAAAGCACTAAACTTAGTTTAGTACCAGAAGATTCAAAGTCAGGAGTTTTGTATTTGGTTGACCAGTTGAGAACTTCGGGCCTCTTCACAGTCACCCCTTCCATTCTCAAAATATTGCACATTTCTTCAATCTCAGCAACTGCTTTCTTGACATAATCCTCAGGAAAACTCTGGCCTCCGTACTTCTGATAAAACTCCCAGTACTTTTCGTAGGTATTAGCCTGGGGAATCCACAAAAAAGGAAAGAAAGGAAAAACGGAGTAAATCTGAAACAAGGAATGTACAGACAGTTGCACAGAATGGTTTTCCAGTCCTGTGCTAATAAATGCAAATTACATTTCATGCCAATTCCTCTTCTGGAGAGGAATCATTTGACATATACACCTGAATCCCATAAGGAGGGGAAATTCCACATCACACTTTGTTATGATTTGTTCAGTCAATCACTACTAGGTTCCACAAACATTAAAGTGACAGCTAAGGTTTAGATAACCACTATTATCAGGTTCATCCAACACGTTAAGCCATAATTTGCACATTATGCTGGGAGTTCACCTTGTGCGTAAACCAGGTCAATGCGGCAGATTAATTTGAAGACTTCAGCACAAGAAGAAAGAAAAAAAAATACTCTGAAAGCAAATCTTTAAGTTCATGCAGCCTTCCTCAGGTGATGTACTTGTTGCATCATACCACAAAACCCATCACTACCATATTCTGGAGTGATGGGTACTGTTCTTCAACACTTCCTCCCAGCAATCTGCACACTTCAGCTTTGTGTATATGCCTATAGAAGGGAATATTTGTAGCACAGAGTTGAATTGTGGGGTCCTTGGTGTTCTCTGAGCCTGACTGTTTTTCTGAAGACATTACATTACCAAAGTAGGTCACATCATCAGCATCACTAGGACTCCACAGTCTGTACACGCTTCTGTACGAAGGATCCATCACAGTGGGGTTTAATTTAAGGAATTCTTCCCTTCCAAATTCCTTACAGGGGGGATTCTCTTATGTCTCCATTTTGGGGCTGGAAGTCCATGCTACAAGCAGGCCACCATTCTAAGTTGTTCACTGCCCTGTAGTGCATACGGGACATTGAGACAGAACTTCCAAGCCTGATGCATCCTTTTCCCAGAACAACATCTACAGATCAGTGGGACCGGGAGATAGCCTTTCCCAGAAAATGCTACAACTGGCAATTGTAAAGACTGGAGGACAAGCCATTCCCGCTCCTGAAGATGCCTCCTAGGGTCTCAATTCCATGTTCCCAATTGTTACTGACACTCAGGCTGTAACATTTGTGCAGCTCTGGGAGGTCTTCAGCAGCTGGAATTGCTGCAGGAGCAGTTTCAATCATGTGTACAGTTCAAGGGCCAGGACATATTTTCTTCCGACAAGTGATACTCCTAAGGCTTCAGAGATAAGATTGTGTCACGAGGACTGGGCCCAAACAGCCAGCTCAGCAACTTGCAGGTGTGCTTTCAGCCATTTGTTTTCGGCTATTCTCCATGTCATCTGAGATCATCATGCTCATAAATATGATGGCTTCAGCTTCCACAATCCACATCCTCTGTGGACTTGGATCCATGAAAGCTCAGACAGTCATCACCTTGTTGTTTTAAAGTGCAACAAGTCATTCTTGATTTATGCTGCAAAAAAGGAGTAGGATTACCTCCCTGAAACTGCTATTATAAAAGTCTAAACCTTCCCTTGTGATCTCTCATGAATAAGTCAAGGGCAGAAAGCCTGTTTTCCTTCCCTCCTCTCCTTTCGTCCATTAAGTCAGAAAAAGCCTCAGGACCCAAATGGTTACATGATTTCTTGTGATTACAGTGGAGCCTCGGATTGTGAGCACTCTGGTGCATGAGGTTTTCAAGACGAGCAAATATTTTTAATAAAATCTACTTCGGTTGACAAGCGGCAACTCGCAAGACGAGCACCGTGCCATGAGCTTGCATGGGAAATCTCACAACAGAGCTGATGGTTCTCATCTCTCACTACGTAAACAGCATAAATTAAGTGAAAGGCGTTCAAGAGAAGGAACTGCTGAGACTCCAGATTCTCCCTGCAGGCAAACCCCTCCCCCTCCTCTCCTCCTTCCCTCTCGTCTCCCTTGCACCTGCCGGAATTGTTCTCATAGCGCATGTGCACACACGTGCACACACACAAACCCTCATCCC
>JANHZU010009472.1:176162-187841 GCA_032468055.1 Acrochordus granulatus | reverse complement strand
TGGATCATTCATTGATTTATTCCATCTACCATTCATCCATACATACATACATCCATCTATCTATCTATGGAGTCCTTGGTGCTCTCTGAGCTTGGTTGTTTTCATGCAGAGAGTTCAACCTTTCACATGCAATATATATGACACAGTTCAACTCTGAGCTATAAATAATCTTATAATCTATCTGTCTATCTATCTATCTATCTATCTATCATCTATCTATTTATCATCTATCTAATTTTAAATGTTACTCATGGCTTTCCAAAGAAGTATCTTGTCCTTTAATAAGTCCAGAACAGTTGATCTTCCCAAAGCTTCCTTGTATTGCCACAAGACTCAAAAGTATTCAAATGTTTGAGTTTGTTTGCAGTAACACATCCAAGCCATCTTGTTCCACAGTTTCTTTCTCCCTGACATATTTTATGGTGTGTTTCTTTTGTGGTTATTTGTAGGCCAGTTTTAACTGCAGCTGCTTTTATTTATCTCCTTAACTCACAAGAGGATTAATGAGAAACAAAAGGACAAACAGAAGCGGAGGTTGATAATAGTCTGTTCCCTTAGAGGAACTATTCTAGGTGGAAAAATAAATCTTAGAGGTCCACAATCAAAGAACAAAAGGGAGCAAAAGAAAGTTAACAAGGAAAAAAATGGCAAGTTGACAGAAAGAGTGATCCCTTAAATAAACCAGGTTGTTTAGAATTAACTACTTTCCCAGTTTAGGTAACCCAGGAAGATACAGCTAACTAAAATAATGCAAAGCTTTTAAACTCTCAAACATGTAAGGAAGCATCATGGAACAGGTGAACACAAGACCCCCCAGTAGCTCGTGCTCAACACATTAATGCACATTTAGCAAAGTGTGCTTAACCCCTCAGTTTATGGCTGCACAGATTGAGTTAAAACTTTTTCCTGATGGCATAGAAAGAAAATCCATTTCTAATTTAAGCTTTTTGCATGCATACATTAAGATTATCAGAAGTTTTCTTACACTGAATCAGATGTCTCCTCTGCCTAGCTCAGTATTACTTGCTCTGATTGGCAGCAGTTCTCAAGATATTCTATTGGAGATGTTAGTGGATAAACCTGTAACCTTTTGCAATCACATCCAGCTTTCCACTACTCAGCCTTATCACTATATAGATAATGTTCTGTACAGTCCGTACCATAGGCTGTATAAGATTAGCAACTTATTCTTCTTGACCTAAGTCACTGCTTCCTTACTTTGGCAATTTCTAGATGAGTTGACATCAACTCACATATTTCTAAACTATTCTTATCTTGGCCACAGCTGAGGATTTGCGGAACTGATCTCAAGACATCTGGAAGCCCGCAGCTTGAGAAGTATTGAACGGGCTTGACAAAGGACAATTTCTTCTGTATTAATGGCAATTCTCCTGCAGGTCATGAAAGCTGAATAGGCATGGCATCCATACACTTAGTAGATGGGTGTGAATTTAATGGGGAAATTCTCTACAAGCATGTGGCAGATTACTTGCCACTTTATGCAAGACCATAAAGACGGTTCAGGTAAGTTATCTTCCATCCATATTTATCTCATGGTT
This sequence comes from Acrochordus granulatus, assembly GCA_032468055.1. NCBI lineage: Eukaryota > Metazoa > Chordata > Lepidosauria > Squamata > Acrochordidae > Acrochordus > Acrochordus granulatus. The sequence continues at coordinate 186,282 of JANHZU010009472.1, read as the reverse complement.
GGATAGAAAGTGATGGTGTCTCTGCATTAGAGAATGAGAACCATAATTGTCATGGAAGATACTGTATTGCATTGTTCAAAAGATCTCAGAACATGCATATCTCCCGTTGTGCTGTGAATACAGGTAGTCTTCAACTTACAATCATTTCTTTAGTGACCATTTGAAGTTACAATGGCTCATTGCTAACGGCTAATGATTCCCCAAGGCTGATTTCCCAAGTATCCTTCACATGTCTTAGTATCAGTTCTTTGAATTCCCAGCAGCCACACTAGATCAGTGCTTCTCAACCCCAGCAACTTTAAATTGTGTGGGCTTCAACTCCTAGAATTCTCCTTGAAATCCACACATCTTGAAGATGCTGTGATTATACTATAATTATGGGTTACTATTTAATTAGTTGCATAATGAAGAAACAAAAATTATTCTGTTTAGAAAGAAAAAACAGAGTGATTATTTTTAGAGATCTGGGCAATATTGCAACTGAGCATTGCGATGCTGTTTTCCTTGTTCTAGTAAGATGCTATTGAGATCACGGAAACATTTAAATACTGGAAAATGCACTTAGCACAAGAAGGATTCAGTCTGGCAGTTGTCAAAGACACCTTATATTTTTTGGATGATAAAAGGGAAGACATATGCACCCTTGAAAGAGGACCTCTACAACTCAATTTGTAGCAACAGATGGAAACTATACTGCTTCTGAATTTGTTATTTTTTTAAAAAAAGCATGCTGTTAAATAATTTTAGAGAGTTATGGAAAATTTATTTTCAGCCTATTACATATAGGCTGAAAATTTCAGCCTATTACATATGTATGCCAAGATGCTGAAATGCCAATATCTTCCTTGTTTTATCAATATTTTAGTGATAGTGTAGATCACCTTGGAACAAAGTTGTTCCAGTATGGGTATATTCTACATGTTTTGGAATCACAGATCTTTAAAAGTTAATGGCTTGTATAACCATAGACTGGGAGGTTGTCAGAGTGGTTCCTCCCAATTTGGACATCTCTGATCATGTGCAGGGTGAGGATGTTCCCCTCACCCCAGGTAAAAATCTACTGTATTATTTGAACATCTTTTGTTTTTTCTGTCCCTTTTTCTAGAATTAGCTTGGGATATCTGCAGAGTATGATAAAAAAAATTGAGATGTGATGATGCAATCAAAGTTCCTGATTTTCATCTTTTTCATTTGCATTTTTGTGATTCCATCTTCATTTCAACCACATGCTTGGACATTGCCAACATTTATTCTAAATTGATTACATGCCTGATTCAAAGGAAGACAATGGGTAGCATCTATTGAATATTTGTATTTGCTGTGATTTATGGCTTAGCTTGAATGCAACTAGGAAAGATGTATTCAGTAAAACAATGTCTCAACACACATAGTGTGGAAGAAATCAATAATCAATACTTGAAAGTGACAGTCTGAAATAAAAACTGAAACTCTAGATGCCAAGACTAAATTTTGTATTTACTTTATGAACTTACTCAGTATACAGGCTCTTTTTTTAAAAAAATAACAAGATCTTCTGCAGTTATAGTATTTCTGGGCCGTATATTATTATATTGCATAAAAATAAGCAGACTTTGGTTGTCATTCCATGAAGGAAAGCTCTTAAGAGCTAGATAATAGCATGAAGAGGACAACATGGCAACTGAAGACCACACGGAACAGTACATTCAGGAAAACTGGGAATGTGGAAAAACTGTGGTTGTTTCTTCATGTCTTCTTTCTTGATCATTAGTATTTCTTTGGGAGGCTTGGAAAGAAATTTCTTGCTGCCACAAGGTCCATTTTCCACAGGGCTGTCCAAACTGAAGGAACGGACTGTTTTTTTCTTATTTTGAGCTGATAAACTCAAGACAGATGGCAAGTCACAGTTGGTCACAGGTGGATTGTTTTCTGTGAAACATGCATCTAAATGAGTCTCAGTGGCCATTGGGATGGATTCATTCAACAGTGACAAAGAAGAATTAAGAGAACCTCTCCGAGGCTGGGTAGTTATTCTACTTAAAGACAAAATTTTGCCTTTTTCTTCATCTGTGAAAATATGAGTGATACCTGCTAATTTTGGACTTGGGCTGATTAATTGATTGGGAATTTGGGACTTCTCTGAGATATAGAGTGGTTTAGGCACATGTTGTTGATTGGAGATGTTCACTGCAGCCCGTTGGATGAGGGCCCAGTCTTGTGCAACATCCTCTCGAGTGGTGAACTGAGAAGTTACACTGAAGCGAATGATCATCTTCTCCTGAATTGTTGCTGGGATGACAAAGAGCTTTCCTGATTTGTTCAGATCTTTTAAGAGCTTTTCGGTCATCCAGTTGGGGCCCTGTTTGTCAAATATTCATGATAGTCAATGAGAAAGAAACTTTCAAAGGCATAAGTATTGCTGAAAGACATTACTTAACCTGCTGTGCCTTTTTGTTATTTCCCTACGGATGGTGATGGGAGGTCCTTTCTTTCCTTCCTAAGATCAAAGTGTCCTCCAATAGTCTAGTTATACTTCAGAGTCAAAATGAGTTTTCTCACGGTTCAATGCAAACTGGTACAATTTTGCCTATTTAACATATCTCAAAATATCTCAATATTTTGAATATTTAAAAATTCCTAGTTCTCTGAAGTTTACTAATAATGCCTTCTTAAAAAGGCACATTTAGGAAAATGCACAAAAAACTATTTAGCACTTTATTCAGTGATGTACCACCCCAATCAAACAACCCTGAGTGGTGAAAAAAAGAATCTGAAAACAACTGTCTTCCCCAAACAAAAAGTAACAACAAAATCTAGCCTGATAGTCACATCAGGAAGCATATTATGTTTGAGAAAATAGTTCTGCAAAACATTGTTAACCAAAAATGATATTAATTTTAATGCTTTTGATCAAATTCAATGAACCGATATTGAACTATCTGCAAATATGAGACCTGAAAAAATCACTGCGATTGGCCCATTTCTACTTGGCAATTATACAGTACTTATTCTGTGATGTTTCCTTTTATTGTATCTGAACTATCTAAGTGAATTTCCATCAAGGGAGTGTTCCATGTTGTAGTTATGTGTTTCATTGCATCTGCCTATAGTTTACTAAATTTCTAAGTTTTCATCCCATTTTAACCTGCAGCTGGGTGCAACAGTCCAATATTCCAAATTTTAGGCAACATCATTCATGTTTGCACCTATTCTTTCTAGCCTCCAAGCACTTAAGCCATTCTGTTGAGCTGGAATTCAATGCCCATCACTCCCCACCCACAAGCTGGTGAAGAATGATGGGGATGGAAGTCCAATCCAGTGAAAGGGCAGCAAATTAGAAAAGAATGGAACATGTTATTGTAAAACAATAAAACTTTACCTTTACACGAAAAACGACCAGTCCAAGATGCCTCTTAGCAGGGATTTCAAACATCGGGTTGCTTCTGAGCAGTGACTCAAAATACCTGGCCATTTCAGTACCCTGGTGTTTCCAAAAGCAAAATTCAGATTCAGATACTTTATTGACCAAGCATGATTAGACATGTAAGGAATTTGACTCTGGTACAGCAGCTCTCAGTATACTTGCAAGGCAGAAGTAAATAGAAATAATAACATAAATAAATGAAATTATGTATTCAACAGTGAAGCATGCATTAAAAATGCGCAGCCAGTAGGAAAAGGAAGCATAGGAGAGTGTAGAATTAGAACCACTATCTATTGATAAGTATGTATACACATTAGACAGAACCTCTGATTAATTTAGAATTCCTTGCACTATACTAATCACTGTGTCCTGTCATATAGCATGAGTTAAGTATTCAGCTGAATGATGGCATGAAGGAAAAAACTGTCCCTGTGTCTAATCATGTGGTATGCAGCACCCTATTGTGCCATCTAGATGGAAGAGGTTCAAACAATGTATGTCTAGGGTGTGAGGGGTCTGCAGATACCAATATCTTATTTACAATACAACAATTATGGTAACAAATCTTTGAACAGTCTATAGCTATATGTAATTGATGGGAGAGTGGGCAGATCAAGCAGATTGCTCCATTTTTTGTTGGGATTTAAGCTAATTTTTGGGGGGGTTTATCTTACAGCTGGAGGGTCTCCCATCTAAAGATAATGTCCAGTGACTTTGGCTAATTCCACCCTCAGCAGCACTGAGAAGACCAAAGATTAATCCAGCAACTGCTATGATCAAGGTTTGATCCTTAGACATTACCTAACTCTCCTACTGTGCAGAATAGTGCAGTTAACTAATGAGAGCAACAGCAAGGTATCTTATTTACATTTATACTTCTAATTCACCCACATGTCTGACATGCTCCTGAAGCTTTTTCACACCAAATGAGCGAATCACAAACCAGAGTTTTAGAGAGCGAAACCTTCGGCTCAGTGGGATTTGCCAGTGCTGTAAAGGAAAATGTAATAAATGAGTCAGATAAAAGAGAAGAGGTGGGCAGCTGACTGCAATTTATGGTTGAATTTAAGGACTGCAAGGTTCATGATCTGACCCCAATTATGGTTTGTTCAGCCATGGTTTGTTTAATAAATCATAACGCAGATTCACCCAACACACAAGCTCAAAAGCAAGTAAGCTACTTTATAACATAGCAATAGTTATAAAGCAGGCATGAAATGACAACTAAGTTGGTTAAATTTTCACAAAGTCAGTTAAGATTTTTCTAAATCACATACTATATTATTGAAAATGTTAAACAAAAGTTAACTTGGCTTATACCAGGCATCCACTAGATTTTTGCTTCCAGCTTGGCAATTGGACTCTTTGTGTATTTTGTATACACTTTCCCCTTTGAGTCTCATGCAATAATGAATGATATTGTTTCTAATAGTAAAATAAGCTAATTTTCCCATTTTTCAAGTGGGAGATGAGATAGGAAAATGTTACAAGGCTACTTCTAATTTTCCATTTCTTTCTGAATCCTATTCTGATTCCCTTCACTGCTTTTTTTTTGCAAAAAAAAGCTTTCTGTTGCCTGTTCTTGCTTAAGCATTAGCCAAATTTTCTTACCATGAAATCAGTTGCTGATCCAGAATTGGGATGCCTGAGGTAGACGGGGTTGACACTGAAAGTTTGCTGGAGTTTGTATTTATCTTTAACCCTTTTAAAATATGAAAAGAAAATGAGAAAAACTGACCGGGAAGAACTCCATTGAGAATTTCATACTGATAAAGAATGGAAAACATTTTGGCACCTACCAAAATGCTGTGCAATCAAAGTGAACCATCATCCATTTGGAGGGATTGAAGGTAAAAGAATCAGCATATTCAGCTCCTTTGAGAAATGATCTGAATTCCGGACAAAGAAATGCTGTTCCAGCATATGCAGCATCAACATGAAGCCAAAGATCCTCTTTAGCACCTAAAGAGAAATCAAGGTCACAAGTCCCATTTTATTGGGTCGCTGTTCATATAGAAAATCTCAAAGTAAACATATGCTCGAGACAGAGTCTACAGGTTGTTGTTGACTTATAACATTTCACTCAGCAACCACTGGAAGTTACAACTGCACTGAAAAAAAGTGATTTACAATCAGTCACTTAATTACTGCATGATTCACTTAACAACTGCAGCAATTTGCTTAACACCATGGCAAAAAAAGCTGTAAAATTGAGTGTGACTCACTTAACCACCTTGCATAGCAACTGATCCCAATTGTGGTCATAAATCAACTGCCTGTACAACTATTTGATGTATGAATAAGCTTCAAATAATACTATCAGTGAGCTTTCTGATCACTACAGGAAAGTTTGTGAAAGCAACAAGATCATAAAATTGAAGGACTTATTCAATAGCCACATGGAAGAGAGGACTTTCAAAAGGGTGACAAGATGTTGGTTGAATAAAAAAGAAGTAAGAAGAGAAAGCAAAAGAGTGTTTCTACAACTTTAGCAAAGCACTATTTAATGAATTTATTATCATGTCTGTTTTGGCTTGAAGTTTCCTTCTCCTTCTTCCACCCTGAACCCATAATCTGAGATATAAGGAAGGCTAATTTATAATTAACTACCTCAAATTAATTACAACTGAGCAAAGCATTCAAGTGGGCATGTCAAACCACCCCCTGAATGTGATACTTGGAATATCAAAGCAGTTATGTTTCTCATCTGTCAGCCCCTAGTAGACCAGATTAAGAAATCAATTCCATACGAAGGCTTATGCCACTTTTATTAAGACTGGCTATAATACGAGGCTCTTTTACGTCCTCCCAGGGAATCAGGAAGGTGTTTGCCTAAGCCTCTTCTAAATGGTGAGTACTTGGAGGAGAAGCAGACTTGGCCAACAGTTTGATTTTCCAGGAAAGACCTTTTAGATAAGTGGTGTGTAAACTACTTACACATTGGACCTAGCTCTGAAAGGCAGTCAAAAGCACACACGCCAGTTGTTCCAAGAGTTGCACACACCTAGACAAAACAAGAGATTTACTGAAATGTTTTAAAACAAGTAAATTAGAACCTTAAACAATTGTTAAAAAAATCTTTCTTTTCTTTTCTTTCTTCTTTTTTTGATGACCAGGCTGGCCCATAACATCAAATGTTCAATACAGACTCATATTTCACAACTGATTAAAGATCTTTCAATTATAATCTGTCTTGGTGTAATTAGGTCTTCCCATATTCATTGTCAGTTTTTAATTTGTTTTCTGGTTTTTGTACTTTTGTTTTTTGTTGACTGATATACATTTTTTTTCATATCAGCTACCTATGGTACTACAGTTTGAAAAATAAAGGGAAGTGGTTTTTTTTAGAATTAAACATAATTAAAACAATGATACTTATTTTTTAAAAATCGCAACCCATCTCTCTTCCAGGCTATGCTGGCAAAGCACAAAAAATGCAAGCTAAAATACTAAAGTATCCATTCAAAAACAGAAAACAGAGACATGAGTAAGTTTACAAAAACAAAACTGTGTCTGAATGAAAACATCTTTGCCGAGTAGAAAAATATATAGCAAGGCAGAGAAAATCAGGCTTTTCTGTGATTATGATGGGCTGAATTGTGTGACTGGAAGATGAGACTATGCAATATCCATCTTGTTATGTTTGAAACTTGGCATTTTTATTTGAGGACTTCATTTTTAAGGGGAAGTTATCTGCTTCGAATTCTGTCTTTGAAACATATAGTACACAAATATTAAATTACTCAAATGACAACTCTGTCTGCTTTTCAGTTGTGATGGAGTAGCCTCAGATTGCCCAAAGAGAAAGAGAAGAAACAACACTTACAAAGATAGGTACCAAGCCATGGCTTCGGTCCTCCTGCACAGCTTTACTCAAGGTTTCCCCTCTCAAGGAAAAATTCTCATCGACCGGTAGAAACCGCATTTTCACGAGGGAAATCAAGCCTGCCTTCTCAACAGAGGAGTGAGCCTGCATAAACAAGACCCAGATCAGAGACAGTCAATGGATGATTGTCGAGGAAACCCCATATGAGCACATGGGTTGGCAATCCGGCAAGATTTAAGCAATTCTGGAGATTGGTAAATGTGACCATGAGCATTTTTCACGTAAGGGTTAGGATAAAACTGCATCTTTTCCAGTTTGCATTTCGGATGCCTCAAAGCCACCATTCCTAGGCAAGGTTTCCTCCTGCTGTTCAAAAAGTATATATGAAGAGTAATGCACATTAAATACTGGGCAAACATTACAAACTGGTAAGTTAAATCTGTTGTCCCTCCTGCAGCTATCTCAGAACAAAGCTGCAAGAAAAGGCCATGTTGAAGGCTGCTAGTTGTGGATTTACTGTGAATTATGCATTTAAGATGCATTAGATGCAGAAGGTGTATTTTATTATAAATATTTTATGACTGGGGTATGTACATATTCGTGCATGTAACAGATATAGCAGAAGAAATTAATTGCAAAAGTATCACCACTATCTTGGTTTTTCAGCTTCTACTTCCTGAAGATGCCTCTGTTGACTGTATTTTTTTTCAGATTAGGTTGTTTAGATAATAGCTTAAAAGTTCACACACAGATGTACTGTATGAGGTACAGAAGTAGAGGTAGAGAAGTAGCACTCACCTGATCTGAAGCATATGCGATTAGACGGGAATTCAGAATGGAATCGTCAGTATTTGGCTCAGATATTTTCATTTCAAGAATTTTATTCTTTCTGGCTGCTAGCAGAGCAATCAGGGTTGATTCACTAACTGTGCTCTGTAGAGGGAAGAAAAATAACCTCCACCAATGACTTATATTTGATAGGAAAAAAATCCTAGTCCCTTTTTAATTCCAAATGTCAAAATGAATCTTGGACTATCTGTGTCCAAAGATTATAGTCTAAGTTGCACTCTCCTTCCCATTTTTCATTAACAGTTTGCTGACTTTCTAACTGCAGCATTATAGATCCATCACTTAAACTTAGAGCAATGGTAGGCAAACTTGAATGTCCAGATATTTTGGACCATAATCACTTACCACTGGTCATGCAGTTAGAAAGACTAATAGGAATTAAAGACTAAGTATCTAGAGAACTTCAGACTGGATCTCTTCCCTCAGAGTAAGGATTAAATCAATAATCTATTTATCCTAGTCATGATAATAATGCTTAGTCTTCAAAGTTCTCCAATTGTATTGTTTGTCTATGGTCTCTATAAGGAAAGCTTATTGCAGAAAGGCAAAACAACAATAACTCCTGGATGAAGGAAGATTCATGACTTATTACAAATCAATCTCTAGTACAGTCATTTAATTACAGTATTCCATCATAGTTCTGAAGCAGAAAAACTCAAACAATTTTCAGGTCAAGACCCACAACTGCCCTTTGAATATCATGTCAGGGGCCACTCCCCAAAAGGTAGGCGGGCTCAGTATAAAAATGAAATGAACATTCATTAAAATATAATAAAAATCAATTTAAGTGAACATTTTTAATATTACTGCTCTCCCTTCGGTAGCAGCAATACTGTGTTATAATCTTAGAGAGAACTTTTATAAAATGATATACTGTAGGTATATGACACCAGAAAAATTATCTAAAATGTATAAAAGCATCTCAAATCTATGCTGGAACTAGACAGTAGATGGCTTCTAAAGTCCTCTCCAATTCCATGATTCTGTGGTTCCCACTCTTCCTGGATTGGGGTTCTGGAATTCATGGTTCCAACACATTTGGAGGGCACCAGGTTGGCCAAAGGCATACCAGATACAGCTACATGTTCTAACCATGCTCAGATTAAAACAACTTTCCAGCATTAGTCACATGGTAAACGGACGACCATGTACATCAAATCAATCAATCGCTTAATTTACCTGCAAGATGCCTCCACCCTTGCTGCCTGGATGATGATGTAAAAATGTTTCTGGAAGACCCAACATCTGAGCCAACCAATCCATCACATTCATTTCCAGTTCTGTGCAAGCTGGACTGGATGCCTGAGAGTAAAGGAAGAAAACACAGTGAGTAATAGCACCCAAGGGAAAAATCCTTGATGTAGAAATCCCTCATTTTTTTCCAGAACATTGCATGTGAAAGGTAAGAATATCTATGTGTTCTCAATAGCAGGAGAACATGAAGAACAATTTGCAACTCAGTCCACTTTTCTAGACTTCTTGAGGCCTCCTACTTTATTACCAATATAGTAATATGATGATATAGCCCTTTGCAATGATCCTAAAGGATCCTCTTATGCAACTGAAAATAGAAACCATTTGAGGTTTTGAACTAATAAGCAAGGCACAATAGACTTCCAAATTTTATCCTTTCGTATTATTACTACTGTAAAGGGTTTTAAAGTTGCAGCAATATGGCTGCTTACACAATTAGAACAAGCATGCCACCTCTAAAAGAGGAAGAGATATGCATGAAATATCCAAATGTGCCGGGAGAAATAAGCATTTCCTGATTTCCTTGGCTAGCTTGTTTCTCCTCTGATCTCATGACACTTATCTCCAAATACAATGCAGGTATAATGCAAGTTGAAAAAAATGAAACAACCTTTCTTGCTTCATCTAAAGCAACCTTTTGAAGATACAACGTTCCTTCATTTGCATGCAGTCAATAGCACAGCCTATATATTGGGCTCCCAGCAAAGCTTTGCACTTTGCTGAACAACCATGAGCAAAAACAGAATCAGAACTTATATATATTTGGCCCATTACCTTGCAAAGGCCAG
>JANHZU010009472.1:162762-172827 GCA_032468055.1 Acrochordus granulatus | reverse complement strand
CAGTGTGATGGGTGTGGGCTTGGGAAGACTCCGGGAGGCAGTGCAGGACAGGGAGGCCTGGCGTAATGCAGTCCATGAGGTTGTGGAGAGTTGAATACGACTGAGCAACTGAACAAGTGCATTTGGAACATAATTTCCTCTTATCTCAACAAAGTGTCTAGCCACCAAAATTTGTTACCCTTCTGAGGACTCTGTGTTGGAAAAAAAATGGGAAATAAATCAAGACATATGCCAAATGAAGTTTATGAAATTCACTGCCACAAGGGGCTTATTTACAGAGATGGATATCATACTGTGACATCCACTTAAATTCCTCCATTATTCTGAATGATTTTTCCTTTTTCTTTCACATCAGACTTCCGGTGACGAACAAGGCAGATTTTTAAAGCATCTAGATTCTTAGTATAAATACATATATTTATACACAACTTCACACAATAACGATATGGCTTATTTGGTTTTCTCTCAATGAGTTGTCTGCAGCCAACCAATCCAATATATCTCAATCAAGCAATGACTTAACATGGTGTTAACTCAGGCTGAGACTGAAATCTTGGGCTCAAGGACTACCCTTCTAATCAATAAGTTATCCAAATGTGAAGCACTCATTGTTTGGATTTATGCCCATCGGAATTAGACACCAAGGTTTGTTGTAGATTTCTATTCTGACATCTGCAGATCAAGCTAAGCCATGAGTTCAGATGTAATAGAGGGTAAGTTGGCTGTTCATACATTAGTAACATGTTCTCTGGTGTCTGAGCAAGTCTTGGAGACACAGCTCCACACACACACATTCATTGTACTGGTGTAAGAGTTGAAATGGAAGTTTAAAAAAGCTAAGTGTGTCTGTGTGTGTATATATGAGAGAGATAGCATACATATCTATCATTGCAGGTTTCTGTTCATTCTAGATATCCAGCAAATAAGAATTGATAAGCCACTTAGCCAGTGAATCATACCACGTGATTATCATGGTACCATGATATGGTGATCTTGAGGGGGGAAAAAGCAGCAGAAATGCAATGTCAATCCTTGAAATGTGGTTTTCTGTGTTAAATTAAAACATTAGACTGTTACAAAAATAAAAGAAATGGCTTTTTATCTGTGGGCTTTGTAACATATGCCTCTAGACGCACAAAAATCAGGTGGAAAATTTCAGGGAAAAAGTGGTGGCCCTTTCTCTAAGGGATTTATTTATGCACATGGTGACCCAAAATGAGTTGACTTATACACTGATAAGTTTATTTAACACTTTATTTATGGCAAGGATTTGTTTTGTTATTGTATGTAACATTAACTTAGGGTTACAGATTAGACTTGCATATCATATTAACGTTTATTCATAACTCATAGCTGGCTGGGTTCAGATAACGCTAAGGCTACCAGTGCTGGCCTACAAAATCCAAGCCACCACTAGAAGTCAGCAACAAAGCATAGAACATGTAGTCATCCAAATGGTCATCTGGGTTTCTGCAATGTTGATCCAGTAACCCGATGCAAAAATGCTAAATTGTAAGCTATAGTGTAGAACAGAGATCTAAAAAGTCATATTTTACTTAGATTATCCTTATCCTGGTTTCTATCTTAAAAGGCAGTGACAAAAGGAAGTAGATGGAAGCAAGGCCAGAATACACTATCTGCCCTGCTTAGTGACTATAAGCACCAGCTTCAGGATCAAGGAGTGCCAGTCTCCAACCAAAATAAAATGGTTAATAATGTTTCTGAGTACCTGCCACCATTTCATTGCAACTCTGAAATGCAAACATTCAACTGACCACCAGGAAGCATCAAAGAGTGAACAGGTCCTGTATCTCGTTGTTGCCATCTTGCGATCCACTTATTTCTATGGTCCACTGAGGAAGGCTTCCAGTAACTGTACTCTCTAAATTCCTGCTTTGATGTTAAAAATACAGAACTCCCTTATCACCTCTGGTTTCTTTCAGGGGGAGAAGCAGGGATCTGAGTTTGAGGATGCTCCTCAAAGTCCTTGTGCCTCAGAATGATTCCAAAGTTCATTTCCAGAGCTAGAATGCAGTGGTGGCTGCCTGGGATTTATGGAGTGAATTGCAGAAACTCAAGATTTTCTTGAGAGGAACAAGGGTGGAATTCACATTGAAAGAAATAGCAAGAGACACCATCATATGACAGGCACCATCTACTAAAAGGCAACAGAAGAGGAAGAGGCTCTGTCCCACCCAATAGGACCTCCTCTTACACTTGAATGGGACAAAAATATAATTTTTTTGGCTTGTCGTAGTCTGTAGGGTAATAGGAACATTGACATCCTTATAGAAATAATAAAAGGCAGTGTAATGGTGTTTAAGCAGAAGAGGCTGTACTTGTTGACTTTAACCAAACATCCAAACTTTTAATGTTCTAGAAAGGTTTCTGAACTTTTTAAAAAATGGAAAAACCAGGGTTAGAGCAACACCTTGAAATCCTCCTAGGAAATTCAGAACCAACTGCTCAAAGTACCTCTTGCTATAAACATGCTTTCTCTTTGTCCTTTCAAAAGTGAATGACATGAAAGCCATACATCATCAGATTTACTATTTATCTTGCGTCTCCAATTCGAAATGGCACACTAATTGAAGAGGTGAGCAAATACTGTACATTCAAAACTGTGTTCAGACAGGAAACAAAGGGCCTAGAGAAGTTTAAATGGCAGAGTGAACAAATATGATTTGATGCAAATGATTGCTTTGTTATAATTACCTTCCACATGGGGTCAGTGGATAGCAAGACAAGGTGGAAGGATATTTGCTCACAGGGAACTGAATGAATAGAAGTAGTATGTTGGTTAAGTGCTAAGAAAAGCCATGTCGTCAAAACCTTGGGAAAAACACCATGTGTCACAAATGGCTCAACCTCTTGGTAGAATAGGTATTTGTTAGTTAAACCATCAATGTACTACTTAACAGATACAGACATTTGAAAACCATACCTAAAGGTTGGCAAATTGGTTAAAACTTGTTACCCTGCCTATTTGTCGAAATTATGGCTTTTTGTAATGCTTATGCAGGTTAATTTTAAAAGGTTAGAAATGCAGAGGGACATTCTCTTTCATCCACATAGAATACTTGAACTTAAATGATCTTAACTGCTATGCCCAACTAAGCATACATTGACTTTTTTCAACCCCACTCCTTCAATCTGACCGCAAAGGAGTATCTTTTGAACATCTACTGACAAAGGAGAGCAAAATCTTGGTTGATTTTACAGAGGTGATCATTTCAAGTTATCATCTTGATTTGTGCAACCATCAAATGTATTGTGTACAGGAAGGATCATGAATAAGAATTGTACTGACCGGCTGATGAGCAACAACAACATCTGTTAAATCAACAAGAACATACAAAATGAAAGATGTGCATATGAAGTTATTTGAACATCTTAATTTGTGTTGCCATAAAAAGTATCACTCACAGGATCTGTGAAAAGGAAGGAAATTGTTGATCATCTTGATGCTGTGTCTAATACAACTTTTGACTTGGTCAAAATTTGAGATGTGGCTCCAAAATAAGGATTTGTTATCTCATTTAACAAGAGGGTATCAGTACAATAAATGAAAAAATTTTCCAGAAATGGAATAGCATATAAATTATCAATTCTGGAAAATTCCTTGTTATGGCTATTGCTTACATATTAAGTGATGGATCCACACATTTTGGAATGGAAAATGTGCAACCATGAAACGCTATCATCAAGAAAATCTTCCATTGAGATCCAAAGGTTTGGATAGACTAGGTTGTGGAGGATTGGAATATGGGCTTTTTCAGTCTATTCCCAAGTGTTTCACATCTTATAATCTCTGTGTTAAATTAATCAATTTTCTGGTTTAAAATATGGGTATTACAAAATAGCAAATTATGATGACTTATTGAAAAAACCATTTTGTCCTTCAACAATTAGAATGGAATTCTCCAGTATACACTCTAAAGGTAAAGGTTATCCTGCCAGTCGTGACCGACTCTAGGGTGTGGTGCTCATCTCCATTTCCAAGCTGAAGAGCCAGTATTCATCCAAGGATGCTTCCATGGTCATGTGGCCAGCATGACTAGATGCCAAAGGCACACGGACACTGTTCCCTTTCCCACCAAAGTAGATACCACCTACTTCAGTGGGAATGTGGACTCTATTACTAGACAAATACCAAAGTTTGTGGCAATGCATATTTCAGCTGAGCTCATGTACCTCTGGTCAAGCCCAGAGATTCACTGAAAGTAATGATTTTTGAAACTGTTCTAATAGTGATGCCAATGCAGCCATCTTCCAGCCCACATACTTCTCTACTGTTTCTATTGCAGTTCTTAAAAATTCAAGAGGCATTCAGCAACCTCACAAATTCCTTTTATAACAATTTGTGCTATAAAAGAAATCACTCAGGTGATAAAGTTTTGCAAAAGAAGTGAATCAACCTTGCATCTGTGGAAAAGATATTTAATTGTAAATAGAAAAGGTAGGCCAAAGACAGTTTTAAGGGCAATTCTTTTGTATAGGTAATCTAGATGATTTATAAAGTCATACGTTTCATAAAAGCACTGAAAGATAAAACACAGCAAAGCATTACAAGGTATATTTGGAAATAAAGGAGCTGCACAGTAGTCTGAACAAAGCATAAAGTGTTGTAGCACTTGGTAATCTTTAAGGCAGTATGGTCTGTGAATTATCTGAAAGCCACAAATGTCTGAATGTTCTTGGCTCTGTGCAGGTCAACATTTGCAGCAAGGCAGATAGACCCAACTGTATCAACTGTGACTGACAACTAAGGAAATCACGTTTTTATAAATATTCCCTTGTGTAAGCCTAGGCGCAAATACAAAGGTAGCACAAGGTTGAAGGGAAAATCCATTTCTTTCCTCCTTGTATTCAAATCCCATCTACAGTTATATCTACCTTTCATTCTTTTGCATCTGCAGAGTATGTCTGAGCTGTGAAGTCTTTAGTAGATCATAACATTTGTTCTCGCCTTAAGTCCAGAGGACTAAGTGCTTACTTACCTATTTTTTGAGGATATATTAAAGTTTAGGGCCCTGATCCTAAAACACCCTTATTGCCTTTAACTTCTCATCTGTAACAGCATTTAGGATTGCCCTATTCTTTCTTCCATTATCACAATACTCTACAGACCTAAATCACTCTTTCACAATTTAATATATTTCAGTCACAATGAGCTTTGAATTCCACATAAATCTCCAGCAGATATGACCACTGATCATACTGGTTCGCAAATATGGGCACTAAATACCAATAAACCTGGATGGAGGGGGAGGAGATAGAGACACTAAATTGGGAAAGACTGATTTAAAACACCATTCACTGGAAATGCTAAGAACTATCTCCCTGATGACTCCACAAATTAAAACATAATCAGAGCTGTCAGAAATAACAAGGCAACAATCTGAACTGTGCACAAATCTGGCCCAACATCAATTATTATTAGGACAATCTTAATTTTTGTGGTACAGATAAAACAGTGAAAATATATGTGTGTATTAGTTGTATTATTAGATTGAGGCAATGGGTACAAATATGAACAAGGAACTTGTCCTCTGTAAGCTTCACTGGAAGAAGAGCAAACAAACAGGAGTGGTGGAAGAGCAGGAATGCAAGTGAATGTGAATTTCAGTTAGTTAGCTCCTAGATAAATCACATGTATGGAGTTCAGACTTTTCTGTTACTCCTGTTCATTTTGTAGCCAAAGTGGGGAACATTGTGAAAGAGATAATCCCGGTAATTGTGCTGAACATTTTATGCTATTGGTATACAACAGCCATGATCCTAAAAAGCAAGTCAATTAAAAAGTTCTCTCTCCAATCTCAGCATGATGCTGTCACCTTCACGCTTGAGGGATGTTCCCTTGGAGAGGCATGGTAAAATGCCATTTCCAGATCTATGTCTTCAAGTCATTTCCTTCCACCCCTTTTGACAATCTGTAGCATGTGATAAAACCTTTGTTGGGCATGTGTTATGAACTCTTTTAGGAGCTCTGCTCATTTGTACCTGCTGTTGGTCAGTCAGATTAAAGGTACTGTGAGAGACGGACACCTATGTGCCATTTATGGATAGATTTCTTGAAGGACAACCTCCACTCCAATTCCAGATATCAGCCTATTACCCTTACAGCTTCTTGCATTTGCTTTTTTTTGGGGGGGAGAGGAGGTGCTGAAATGCAAATGTCAACATCCTGTCCAGCAGGTGGTAGCATAGTAGGGGAGAGGTTATGCTTTAGATCTTTGAGGAGACACTCTTGAAATTTGATCTCCATATGCAGAAATATCCCAGCCCAGCTTGGTTAGTCACCCTGAAAATATGATTGGCTGTGCTAAGAGTAATATTTTCATATAATTAATATATTACATAAATACTGGTTTTTGTTTTCTTTTTCTTCTCCCAAGTTCCATTCCTCTAAGAAATGTGACTCCCAATATAAAAGAAAACAATCGACCCACAGTTATTTACCGGCTTCTTCCCCCACCCCCTATCCCATGACCTAGAGGTTAAATATTTTTTTCTCATAATTTTCCATTCTCTTTCCTGAAAAATACTTATGGAAGATGTATATAGAAATTATAAAAAAACATGCAGCATATGTACAAACTGAAAATTTTTAAAAATATCAGCTTCATATACATGTCAATCTACTTGAATATATCAGGAATTAAATATAAAAAATTACACTTTTTTTCCTAAAAAAGGGGGCATTGTTCAGAGGCCTTGGCCAACTCCTTAAAGCTGTACAAAGGATAATAATCAGGAAATAAATTTAGTCAGAGATCGAATTTGTAGCTTTCAAGATTGGTTCTGTCACATAATTAATTTACACAGCGCAGTTTAAATCAACAGCTGTCCTCTTTAAAACTGTTCTGTATCTCAGCAGATTCATAGTAAAATCAAAAAAAGTCACAAAAACATTGGCATTTCAGGTTTGTGGATCCCTTCCAAAAAGATTAAACAACTAATTTTGGAACTGTAAAAAAAACTATTTACAGTATTTCTTTTTTAAATAGTTTTGCACAAGTGTCTAAATTCTGAGAATTTTTTTTATGATACAAGTAAATCACCAGAGCTCATGGCTTAAGTCCAGTAGCATCTTCTCTGATAAAGAATCTCAGTTCTGCACCTATGCGTTAAGCAGACCCAGATTGTACTGCAGTTTTCTTAACCTGTATAATTGAATGCTCACTTCATCCATTCAAACAGCTTCTTTGTTAGTCTGGAGGCGGGTCATTGCCTCTAGCTTTTGCCTATAAGCTTCTGCCTCTTGCTCTTTCTTTAGAAGTTGCTGGCGATACTTCTGGGCTTCTCGGTTAGCCTCATCCAGCTGTTTTTGTAATGTCTCTCTTTCCTATTAAAATTAAAGACAAACATTAACTCTATTAATAAACTGTTAAAAATAAAGACAAGCATCTTGTTAATGGGTATCATTGAAAAATGAACGGTAGGTTTATAATTTTTTAAAAAAATTCTTAAGTTAAAGTATATGGAAATGTTCTATACAAAAACAGTGCTGCATTCAAAAATCATGTACTATGTGTATAATGACTACTTGAAACATGATTTTGAGCAGTGGGTTAGCAATTAAAATGCTGGACTTGTCGGCCAGAAGGTCAGTAACCTGAGTTTGAGACCCAGGCGCTGCATAACGGGGTCAGCTTCCGTTATTCGCCAACCTAGCACTTCAAAAGCATGCAAAATCCAAGTAGATAAATAGGTACTGCCTAAATTGGTGGGAAGGTAACAGAGTTCCACGCACCTCAGTGTATAGTCATGACCACAGAAGCATTTTTGGACAACACTGGTTTTTCAGCTGTGAAACAGAGATGAGCACCACCCCCTAGAGTTGGACATGACTAAAAGGGGAAGCCTTTACTTTACCAAAAGTTGTTATACTCTGGGAAGAAATGATTACATATATTATTTTGACTTTGAGATGTAAATTTTATTTGGAAAGTTACAAAGAAATATGCTATTCTTTTTTGAAACTTTATTGTAAGATTTTCTGCCCCTATATATGCATGTGAGCAGCTCTTGTTTTGTTTTTTTCCTATGTTTTGTTAAATTAAATAAAGATGTGAGTGCATACATATACACACTAGCTGAATAGCTGGATTTCATGTCCAAGTATACAACTTCTTTGCTACATGTTTCTTCCAATAAACAAATTTTTTCAAAGGATGCTGCTGGAGCTTGATTTTTTTTTTTAAAAATGCAAAACTATCAACTATTGCCTTATTTTTATTTGATGAAACAGAATAATTTTATGGTTAAAAAAAGAAAAAATTGAGTTCAAAGCAAGAGTGATTTCTTTCTCCTCTTCCAAAACATTTTAGAATAAATAAAACTGATGCAAAGAGCAGCATACCTGCTTTATTGAAATAATTATCTCAGAAATCACTTTGTTCTGACCTTTACACAGCAAAAGCTTTTTTCAAAAAAAACCTCCATGCATTCACTAATCAATGGATGTCAGTCTTTCCATTGTATTCACTAGATAGTAGTAATAAAAGTAATAAAAGGTATTGTCTATAGCCTTACTGAAATGAAATGAGCAGGAAAAAGCTCAATCCCTCCCTCCTCTTTTCTCTACTTTCTCTCAGTACACAATATTAACCAGGTTCCAAGCCTGTGTTTAACAGGATTTCAATCTACCTAAATGTCTTGACAAGACTTTTTTTTCAACCTCCTTTTTCAAATGTATTAGATTTGCCACCCTATTTGCAATGGGTATACATCTGTACTTAATGTTTTAATAATTCTTCTGTACTTAATGATACTCAAATCATCCCACTTGAACTGTGCACTAACACAACTATAAAACTTTAGGAACGTAATAAGTAGTGATGCTTATTAAGTTGATTTGCTTTGATTTCTTCAAAATCATCCAATTTTCAAACAACTTACTCTGGTCCTACAGAGAACACCTTTTTCCACCATTCCAATCCACCCAAGCCCACAATCTCTGACAGGTGGTACCTTAAATCCTTATTCCTTGTTGAAGGAATGCCTATCTATCATTATTTGCAACCATTTCCTTGCCTCTGCCTTTCCAAATATAAAGACACAACTTTCAATGCAAGGATTTTCTCCCTTTCTGATCTTTCTCTGGAATATACTATGTACAATGTGGGAGATCATAACTCTTACACAGGAACATTGAAGTATGCCTAAAACACTTGTAAGAGGCACAGTGGTGTGAGTGGTTAAGATGCTCAGCTTATTGGCTGGAAGGTCAGCAGCCCGAGTTTGAGACCCAGTGCTGAAATGCAGCAGGGTGAGCTGTTGTTCCACCTCAGTTCCTGCCAACCTAGAAGTTCAAAAGCATGTAAAAATGCAAATAGATAAACAGGTACCACCTCGGTGGGGAGGTAAGAGTGTCCATCTGCCTCAGCGTATAGTTGTTATCCCGGCCATATGACCGTGAAAGCGTCTTCAGACAAATCCTGGCTCTTCAGCTTGGAAACAGAGATGAACACCGCACCCTAGAGTTGGTCATAACTAGCAGGGGAAATCTTTAACTTAAAATATTTGTAAAGGTTGTGGGAATGACCTTGGGAGACAGGAGGAAGAGCCACAGCCTGATAAACAGAATCTGAGCCTGAGGAGACGTGGGACTGTAGAAAGTATTTCAGAAAGGACCCAACCAAGTTTTCAGTGCTTGCATGGACTTTCAGACTTGTTTGATTCTATTACCTTACAATAAAGATAGTATTAATATTTATGTTTGGTGCTTCTTTTCTGGACTACCTCAAAGGGCTGACATCAGCTGTGTCATCTGTGTGATCAAGGTCAGGAAGCAAGAAGGATATGAACTGGACTTTCAAAGGCAATTGTCATCCCAATGATACAGAAGGTATTCCAGAGAAGCAGTCCCCCCCTTACTACACACCATTTTGAGCCTTAAAATACTTCACAGGTATTTTGAAAGAAATGTAAATAAACAACTATTTATTAAATATTCACCTAATTCTAAAGTTTCTGTGAGCAGACTTTTTTTAAAAAGTGAAAGATGCAGACCATTAATGTGCAAACTAAAATTGTTTTTTTATTATGACAGTAAGATAC
>JANHZU010009472.1:135985-146705 GCA_032468055.1 Acrochordus granulatus | reverse complement strand
GGTCAATACGTTAACAATCAGTCTGGTATTATGGTTGGTTGCCCAATCAGCCAGATGTTTAGGCTGGATTTGGCTTTTTTGTGCACCCATTGACTCCTTTCCAAGATCCTGGACAGACAAATGCTGTTCAATAATGTTAAAGGTATCACTGCAGGATATAAGCTGTTCCAAATAAAACTGCCTTTTGCAATTGACTGTTGGTGAAGGTATCAGTGCCAGTGGTGTTCAAGTGGTGCTCCAGTTATTTTAGGATTCTACCCAAGTATTATATCCTATTACTATTGGTGCTACCTTTGATTTCTTTTGCCACAATTGTTCTGCTTCTGTTTGCAGGTCTTGTGATTTTCTCCAGTTCTTCCTCCTCTTCTGCTGTCTCCAGGTATCACAATGTCCACTATCCAGACTTTTTTGTTTTCCTTGTTGACAGTTGTAAAGTCTGGGATGTTGTGTGGCCAGTATTTGTATGCTTGAACTCTGAAGTCTCAGAGCACTTAGTTTCTACATTTTCTAGTCAAGAGCTAGTGCTGAGTTGAAAACATAAAATCATTATTATTATAACTACATTCTAATGTGTACTGTTATTTACAACCTAGGAAATTGTTCATTGTTTTGTCAGATACCGTAATGCTAACTAGTCTTTGTTTTTGCTTCAGGCAACTTGTGGAAACAGTTGAAACAGTTTGAAGATAGGTGTTCATTTCTTGACTTAGGAGGATCCTGGGTTTACTGATGGATCATTTTGGATAACTCCAAAGGCCATCCGATTAGTAGACAGAGTAATAGCTAACTTACCATGAAGATACTCAAGTAAGAAAACATATCCCATGACTTGGTGTAGGAAAACAACTTAAGAGCTGACATACTGGACTATATACAGAAGTTCTGTGACCTACAGTGTAATCTGAGCTTCATTTAAATCCTATCAGTAGATATTTTAGCTAAGCAAACAACATATGAAACAGTATACTGTGTTGTGTCATTATTGAACATACTGAACTAGTATTAGTTGTCTGAAGTATGTGAAGCATGAGTAAGTTAAGTTACATGTTCTGCTTAGTGACGTTATAAATTGAAAATGTTTGTTTTAAGTCATATGCTGTAAATTTATTGTGGGTTTAAGAATGTTGTGCAACATTCAATTTCGAGACTAGTGTCCTGACAGTCTGGTACAATTTCCTGATATGCTCTAGAATCCACTGAAGATATTACACAATGTATTGTTTCTGAGGATATAATACAGTCTATTGTTTCATGTGCTATTTGCCCAAATATTTTTGTTAACAGAACTTAAGGGAGAAATTAAGTTTATGACTACATTTACATTTTCAGTGACAGAACATCTGAAAAGCAACTAGGCTGTACAAATGAGTTACTAAAATTATATGTTAAAAAAGATTGCAATTACCATTTGAGACATTGCTATGGTAGAGGTCCACTGCTAGCTATTTTTCTTCAATAAATTTGAAGATATTAACAGAAAAAAATGAGATCAATGATAAAAATTTTCAGGAAAACATTTTATAGGATGTGTGAATCTGAGTTCTGAAAAGTTGATTGTTAGGCTGATGCATTTGTATGGCACATACAATGTGCAAAAATTACCATGTTGCAATATCAAAAAGTCATTTGGATTCAAAAACACTTTAATTCTATTAACAGGCTGGGAATCAGAATCCAGGGATGAATTTGCAACTACTGTAGCTTTAACACTTGTAGTCTTGGAGAAAAAGTGGAATATAAGTGCTGTCAGTAATTATAATATGTAGGATCTACACTGTACTGTATATGCCACTGCAGAATATGAGAATGTTCTTGAATAATAAGCCCCCTCAGAATATATTTTGCCATCATTGTTCACTATTTTCTGTCTTTAACAAAACTGTATTCTCAGATACTTGCAGATTTGGATGACATTGATTTTTAAGTCACTTCTTTAATCATTACATTATCATTTGCTTATTTATTTCTGTAGAACATTTATACACTCAAGACATTTTTTTCCCAATTTGTAGTGTAGTTTGTAAAACCTAGTTTTGACCCCTAGCTTTTAGTATTATACAGCAGTATCAGTTATTTTAATAACACTGAAGTAGATTCATATAATACATTATGTTAAAATATGGTGGCTTTATTTCTGATTCAATGTATTGTGCAAATCCAGACTTTTAATTTCAGAAAATTGATTCAATAAAGCACGGATATTATGTATATTACAGCCTGTGTGTATATTATAGCCTGTATATATTATTATACTCATTAAGCTCTAAATTACTTAATTGCTTACAGCAAGCATGATTAGTCACATTCTGTAATAAAGAATTACATAATTCTTACAAGGGATATTATATCTGGCAAACTGCAGGAGAGAGATCTCTGTCCAAGTTAGGGGATATTAATTTCTTAAATTAAAATACAGTACTATTAAGAACAGAATCTTGACCACTGGCTTGTTAACATTTAAAGTAATAAGGGCTTTTCCATTCCAGAATTCAATTTCTAACATTGCCCTGTTATGTTTGTTGGTAGTTAGATTATTGTTTTTACTTGCATGGCCTTATATTGAATTAACAGAGAACAGATTAATGAGGACACCCAGTCTTCCTTTGTACTATTGTTCACAAGGTAAGCAAAATAGACTTGTGCATCCAGTTTAAATTCCATTACACTCACTCAGGGTAATTGCACTTAAGGGCTGTTGTGTACTTCTACACTCAATATGACATTCCAAAGAATTCTCACTTTTAATGTGTATAACTGCCAGCATATTCATATTTGACATTTCAAGATAATTTCTGTATTTGTACCTTGTGTTTAGAGTGGATTTCCAAGTTAATTCATAATGTATTAAGGCACAAAGTGTTTTCATATATTTACCATAATTAAATCACTACTGTTGTGAAGTGCCAGATACACTGGTGCAGTCCAAGTCATATTTTATTTATTTAATTATCAAATTCAGGTAATGCCCATCTTGCGACTGGATGATTTATTGGCTTCTATGGCCTGGAAGGGTAAGTCCTTATCACATTTGAGTATATGTAGATGTTCTGATACAGTTGGGAAATTTTCCACCTATTGCGGGCAACTGGTTTCAGACCGAGAATGTTCATTACAGTACTCCTCTCTTCCCTGCTAGAGTTTGTAGTAAGGTCTAACTACAAACTCTAGTAGTTTGTACTAGAGTCTTTTTAAAAAAAAAAAAAAAAGACAGCCACTTTTTTTGCATTCTGTAGCAAACGCTGTGGGGGAGGAACAGAATTGCTGAAATTGCAGTGACCAAAAACCACTGCTCAACGGAGAAGAGACCAAATATAAAAATGAGCTGCAAAAACAAAGTTAAAAAATACAATAAAAGGCAAAGCATTTAAATATCATTATGGAATAAAACATTCAAAAGCTGATTTAATGGGGCAGGGTGTCATGGTCTAGAGCTCCTCCATTGCCTACTTCTCCATCGCGATATATCCGCAAGACGAAGCTTGTGCGGTGCCGCCGAGTTTGGCGTAAGATAAATAAAGAGACTGCATTTAAGTCTCTGCTTGCAGGTGGGACTCGTCAGGGGGTTTGGGGCTGCCTCAAAGAGCCACGGGCAGGCCTAAGGTCGCTGGGTGCTTTCAAAGGTGCCTGCCGCGGAGTCCGGGCAAGGGCACCCCGAGGTCTGGGGGCGGGAACAGGCTAGCGGGGCGTCCCGGACAAGCGGCCGGCCAGACCCAGCCGGCCGAAGGCGAGACCCAGACGCTTCCGCGCGACGCCGAGGCGGCGGCCTCGAGTGCCAGAAGAAGCTGGGCTCGGCGCCGGAGGAGGTCTCCCGGGGACGGCCACCCTCTGGGCCCGAGCGGCGCCGGCTGCGCCTCGCGAAGGCGGAGAAGAGGCTGCGTTTGGGTGGGAGAAGCAGGAGGCCCGGCGGGCGGTCTCGCCCGGCCCCTTTCCGCGAAAGGCCGTGCCGCGCAGGGGAGGCGGCGATCCCCGCCTCTCCGCCTCGCCTCAGTTCCGCCCGGCCGGCGATGGCGGCTTAGCGCGTCGTCAGCCCGCCGCTGGGAGATGGGCCTGGCCCGGCTGGGAAGGAAGCGGCGGCGGCGGCGCTGGCGGCAGAGGCTGCGGGCACCTCAGGCGGTGAGAGCGCCCGGAGGCGATCCGCGCAGGAGTTAGAGAAGGAGGAGGCGCGGCGCGGCCCAGGCGGAGGGTCGGGCGCGGGGATCCACGCTGGGCCCGTCTTGAGGGGGACGCCAGGGGGTCTCCCGGGCTGGGGAGGCGCAGAGGCAGAAAGGGCGGGCGGCGGCGGGTCTCTCCTCCTCCTCCTCGGCAGCACTGGAGGATGACCTTGATGAGTCACGAAAGGCTCCTTCACACGTTACGGAATTCAGGGAGTTTTCACGCGGGGGTGAGTCCCCCTCCGGGCCTTCGGCAACCCTAAGTTTGGCTTTCCGGACGCCGTTTCTTTCATGGCTGTGCGCGTGTATATATGCTGTCCAGGAGCTGTGTTCACACATCCTATACAGGGGTAAAGATCTCAGGGCTGTTGTGCATGCAGGGAAACTCATCTTGGCTCTTACTCGTCTTTTTCAGGATTTTGGGCATGGAGGGTGTTGTGTGAATGCAGCCCCCGGGGTTGGATAACACTGGGTTGATTTGGACCACAGTTGCGCAAAACCCATTGAAGCCAAAAGTGGTCGGATTGTTTTCAGTTTAGCCTTTAAAGAAATGGCCCCATTTTGTTAAAAAAAAAGATCCCGTTTTGTTAAGCAAACTGTGTCTTAGAAGTGTACCAAATTCCAGCTGTTAAAACAATGTGTCCAGACCTCTTTTGGTGGTGGTGGTGGGAGACCTGTGGCTCTCCAGTTTGTGCTGAGCCACAGCAGCCCTCATCATGGCTTGTAGGTGGCTGAGCCTCCTGGAAATGGTAGTTTAGCAACATCTGGTGGGCTCACATTCCTGTCACTGGGAGGTGTGTGATCATGTGCAACCTATAGTGAGTAGGAGTCAGGGGCAATTACGGCTTCCTGTCATGTGTATTTGCTGTGCTGTGTACACAGTCAAAAGTCCTTTATGGCTTTCTACAGGCGGGAGAGTAGTGGAGGATCTCATGGAAGTTGCAGAGAAGATGCTTGGTTACACATTTAAATTGTGCACTTATAACAGTTTTGCCTTCCTGATGTAACCAGACACCCATCTCTTGGGACTCTTGGGAGTCTTTTGTTTTCTATAAAAGTAGGAATATGGGGTGCTGTGTTTTTATTTAGGAGATCTGTGGTTGGGTGAAGTGATAGTGAAATCCTGCATTAAAACAGCCAGAAGAAAAGCTAGTATTGTGTTGGTTACTGAATTATTTTCTGAATTATTTCTTAATAGAAGGTATAATATGCCAAATCATATTCAAACCAACCCAGCTAGGGTTGTACAAACAAAGGCCTCAACCAGACTAGAAACCAGGAGACTGTGAGTTCTAGTCTTACCTTAGGCATAAAAGCTGGCTGGATGACTTTGGGCTACTCGTTGTCTTTCAGCCTAACTCACCGCACAGGGTTATTGTGGGGAAAATAGGAGGAGTAAAGAGTATTAGGTATGTTTGCTATCTTGAGTTATTTTTTAAAAAAATAAAGGTGTGATATAAATAAATAAACCAAGGTTAAAATTAAGCCTGGCACATTGTGCACAAAGCATGTGTGAATGCTGTCAGCCTGAACTTGCAGATAAATGCAAGCAAGAAGCTGGCCTTCCCCAATTTACTCCTTTATTGATTGTTCTATGGGGGAAATATAGTTTTAGGGCACCTGAAAGGGGCCAAATGGAGAAGGCTATGGAAAGTTGCATTTGTGTACATGCCTGTTTAATACTTTAAGGGCTGCTTCCATACCTGTGCAGGATAGTCCTCAACTTACAATCACAATTGGGATCAGAATTTCCATTGCTAAGCAGAGTAGTTGTTAAGTGAGTCACACCTGATTTTACTTCCTTTTTTGCCATGGTTGTTAAATGAATTGTTGTAGTTGTTAAGTAAATGATATGATTGTTAAGTGAATCCAGCTTTCCCCGTTAACTTTACTTGTGGAAGGCACTTAGAAGGTTGCAGATAAGGATTACATGACCCCAGAATGCTGCAACTATTGTAAATACATGTTGGCTGCGAAGTGCCGAAATTTTGATCATGTGGCTGAGGATACTTCAACATTCATAAGTGCGAGGACCAATTGTAGAACACTTTTTTCAGTGCTGTTGTAACTTTGAATGGGCACTAAACTGATGGTTGTAAGTCGAGGACTGCCTTTATAGGAAAAGATTTAATAGCTCTATTTCAATAACAATGAAATAACCATAAGGCATCCCTTGTAATTGTCTGCTCCCCAGTTAAATGAAAATATACCTAGATAGATGTGCTTTGCTTGTAAAGTACATACTATAGAAATAAATGTGTGAACCAAGAGAACTGCATGTTCAAAATACCACATAAGCCTGTTGGGAGAGTTTTTAGGTCAATATTTTATCATTATATGCACTGTAAAGATTTGAAAAGTTAACAAGTTTGATAAATAAGAATTTTACATTAAAGTAGCTGCATGCGTATTTAATGTGAAGAAGTCAATATGATATCAACAGCCATCACAAAATCTTTATTGATTAGGATCTGGCTTTATGTTTGTCTTTTTTAAAAAAATTTGATGTGGCCTAGGTAAATTTGTTCTGTCCTGAATAGCATAAAAAAAGTAAAGGTTTCCCCTGCTAATGGTGTCTGACTCTAGGTGGCAGTGCTCATCTCCATTTCATAGCCGAAGAGGGAGCATTGTCTGAAGATGGTCATGTGGCCAGCATGACTGCATGCCAAGGCGCTTGGGACGCTGTCACCTTTCCCACCAAAGATGATACCTGCTTATCTTGTTGCATTTTTACATGCTTTTTGAACTGTCAGGTTGCATGTACAGCTCTATTTAAAAAAGAACCTCTTCTGCCTCATAGTAACAATGGCTATTCACAGAATCTTTGAAAAAAATATTCTCTTGGAAAAGAAAATAATATTCTAATCAAGAAGCTATGAGTGCTGTTAATACATTGGAAGAAAAGCTTCTGTAATTGAAATTAGTTTGGGCAAACAACACATAATAGTTATTTCTTTTCTTTGAAATTGTCAGGTGCCTGTTTAGAAAGGCTCCTGTTCTTTTCTATAACTGTTTCCTCTGCCAGGGCAGGGAGAAATAGAGAAAGTCAAGGAGCCACTTAGGATATTTGTATTTCTGATATTTTCAGCAGTTTGTGCAAGCAACATTATGGCTAGAAAAAAAAGTTAAGTAGCACTAACAGAAGACTTAGCTGAAAAAGCAAGGAAAGGGAATATTAACTATTTTGCTGCTGAGTAAAGTGTCAGTATACTATACTTAGCATCTCACAAGATAGCTGTTGCACAGTAATAAGATAGGTCCAAACATGACTCACATCCTTAGTAAAGAGACAAATCCATAACTACAAAATATAAAAAAAATCATTTTCAACTGGCATAGGGTTAGCCAATTAGTAATAATCTTATATTTTATAATAATCCAAGCACAACATGCCAAGAATCATAATTGTGTCAAGAAAAGAAAGACATTTCTTAATCTTATATTGATCCTTGGTGATGGATATTATTTGGGAAAATAATGGAAAACTCATGTTTGTGACACGTGTAAAACCATTTGATGATTCTTTTAAATATATATTCCACTTTGCAGTTCAGCAGTAAATATTGTAATTTATTTCTTGAAAATCAAAGGAAAATAGAATTCATGTTGTAAAATGGTTATTTAAAAAAAATTCCAGGAAGCTACTTTAGTACTTCGAAATCTTATATTTGATTTGGGGAAATGGCAACTGTGCCTGTAACATTATTTTCTTCTAAATTGTTGGCTTTCGTATGAGAGGACAGTAGATGGTGGAAATCTCTGTTCTTTAAGTAAATATTCACCGATTTCCATTTTGCATTCTGATCACTCCTTTTTAAACAGTGCTTGTTACACAAGCTGGTGAAATATGATTGTTTCTGTAGGCTTATACTGATGGCCAATGTTTGTTAAATGTTTCTAAAAGGTACCTAACTGAACTGCACAGGAACATCAGACTAGTGTAACCAATAAAAAAAATAAACCTATGAAAATGAAACATTAACATCAACACAGTCTGTTGCCAGTAAATGTTTACAAGCTTTCAGAATATCATAATTGGAGGCCACCTTGACTTCTGGGAAATGCTGGAGGGAAAGCTGGGAATCATAATTTTAAGATGCCAAACACTCCATGAATTATTTATAATTATGAATCATAATTATACAGATGTATTATCATACATATATCATATCTCAAAATAGTGTCATCTTGTACAAATAAATGTATAGTCTTCTGGATAATTAATTGGGGAGCACCTTTACTATTTCTTACTATTTCAGTGTTTTTTTAAAAAATATCTGTCATGCCTGGATGGAGGCTTCTTCCTATAGCTACACATTGCATCGTACTCAGAGTCAAAAGTATTTAATCTCAGTTCTGTGATTGTGAGTTGGCCATATGCTTTTACTAATACATTAAGATAGCTCTTAAACATTTTCATTTTATGTATCCAGGACATAACACACAGAATAAAAACTTTTGATCTTAATGATTGTCTTATACACATTAATGTTAGTAAAATCTGATTACAATATGCTGCTTAGGTAATAAAAGATCAGCATTATATAACACAATGAACTTTGAAGATACATTTAGCAAAGGCTAAAGGTTAAGGTATCTAGGATACAGAGCCTTTTTATTCATAATGCATGGTATGAGCTGGAAAACTCTAATCTTTTAAACAAACAAGAAGTGTGTATTTCTTTGTATGTATTATTAATAGAAGGTATAATATGTTTAAACAGTGTGGTAGAAAAAAAACATTTGTTTTAGAACTATAGTCTTTTCATAATTCACAAAATGCTCATTATTGCAGCCTATAGAATATCCATACTTAAAAATTAAACTATCCTTCTAAGACATTCCCAGCATTGTGCTTCTGTTATGGTGTTAACATATCTGATCATCTCTTTATTTAAGAACTGCATAGCTGGATCTGATTGGGGTAAATTGTAGGGGTAATACAGAAATATAATTTGCATTTTTTATTTTTTTACTCTTATTTTTAATATACGATCTTATTACTGCTTGGTATTTTATATTTTGTATTCTCATAGAGCCTAATGAATAATAAAGTATTACTATTGCTGTATCTGATCAGAGGTTGGACCTCATTATTAAGATTTACTTGGAATCTTTTTTTTTTTCAGAAAACAACTATACCTATAGCATCCTTTTGAGGAGACATTGTAATATATTAACATGCCTACCTTGGCTTCTGTACCTAAAGATCTCTATCTCTGCACTTCATTGAAAGATCTGAACAAAAAGACAGAAGTAAAGCCAGAGAAAACAAGTACTAAGAAGTACGGATGTTTAACCCAGCAATTATGTTTTTTTCTAATGTTAGTTTGATGATAGAGATCAAAGGGAATATTCCTCTTCACAGATCAGTTAAATTATTCTTGCTGTTTAGAAGGGCTTTATCACTGAATTTTCCAGTGAACAAGTTCCAGCAACACTCATTGTTTTGAGGATCATAATATTGTAGACTTTTCACAAATACTATTTCTGGGTCTTTTTACAGTATCGTTGAGAACTGTTAGACTTACTTAAACATGTTCATCCCTTCCCATATGAAATTAAGATTCCATCTGGATTGAAGTATGATGCTGATTCATTTTCCAGAAACTCCTTCATCCTTCCTTGAAAGGAAGAGCTGTATTTAGCACATGCTTTGTCACTTATAATGTAATTATTTTAGTTCTATTTGTATGTGCTACTCCTTAGGAGAAAGCCAAATGTTTTACCGGGGAATAGATGCAGTGGAATTCACTGAGATTTAAACTTGCAGTGGATTGTATTATGAATGATTAATGGTATGTATTCAAAGTATCAGCATATAGTAGTGCCTAGTACGCTTGGCAGCAATGTCATAAGATAATTGAACAAAAGCATATTGGAAAAGCCAAATAGATGGCTTTTATTGGAGAATCATTTTTAATCTTGTTCATGCTTAAAAAACAATTTTCTTTCTTGTTTCTGTAGGTAAGAATTCTGTTGGTTTTTTACAGTCTGTATTTGCAGAAAATAATGCAACCTTTTCTGACTTCCATTCTTTGCTTCAATTTCTAGTTACGCGCAGAGTGCTATTAAAATCTTCAAGGCAGCTGAAGAATGCCGATTGGACAGAGATGAAGAAAAGGCCTATGTACTTTACATGAAATATGTAACTGTATATAATCTTATTAAAAAGAGGTCTGACTTCAAACACCAGCAAGTATGTATTCAATTACATATGCTTTTATATATTTTGAGATCTTAAGTATTGTGCTGAGTTTTTAAAAGAATTAAATGAAGGATACCAAAATACATGATACCCTTGCTTAAGAAATCACCACCTTCAGTGGTGATTCCTTGAAAGTTCTACTTTGATTATCTGATTGGTGTTTGTGTATGTATATGCTCATTAATCTGGGTCATGATTTGTAGCAGAATTGCAAAAAATGCAAAACTTTCTCAAAAAGGCTTTTATTAGTAGATGTAATCAGAAAATATTTCATCTCTAATCCAGGAGAATTTCTCAGTCCCGTATGGAAATGGAAAGGTGGCCAGAATATATATTGGTGTTTGTATTTTGGTAGATAAAA